>PVKA01006717.1:0-81894 GCA_004027165.1 Ctenomys sociabilis | reverse complement strand
TTTAATATTTATTTTAGTTCATTTTTGGTGAAATAAATCAGACTGGTGTGTGTAAACATGGTACTGTGTCCCCATATGAGAAACAAAGAATAAGTAAGGACCAGTGTACAATAGATATTATGAAATGGGAAGAAACTATTCAAAAGAAAAAAAGGAAGGGGAGGAAAAGGAAAAATAATGAACCTTTGTAAGATAAAGGTTCATTTTCCCTCTCCCTCTCTTTCTTTTAATTAACTTTTAAAATATTTTTCCTTGTGGATATGAGGTTTCTCTAGCATCACTGGTTCACCAAATAGAATTCTCTTTCCTCTTGCAGATTATCAGTGTCTTTGTCAAGATTAGTTAACCATGTAGATTTTCTTGAATAAATGATTCTTCACTTGTATGACTTGAGGAATTTTGAAGACTAAGTAGTGGCTCACTTTTTAAAAATGACTACTAGTTAAGACTGTTTTTTTAGAGAAGCATATCTGTAGAGCAGTCTTATTGCCAGTCTGGAAGTCTTAGCTCTTTTGGATGAAATTTAACTGATTAAGGAAAAACAAAGTAATGCAAACACAAAAAGAGTAAACTGGAAGTGTAACTAATTTGTATATTAATGGAAATTAGTATTTATACATAGATCTATTAGCTCATTAACTGACAACTTGCTTCATTTGTGCTGTAATTCATTAATCAGAAAAGTATGCTTAGTGATGGGACTCTAATGTGCTTTGACTTTTTAAATAAATTCTAATATTTGGATATAAAATTACATCAGATCATTAAATAAACACTGCAGGGGTAGGAGAATTCTTGATTATGTGTGTGTACTGTAATACAGATATTTTAGTATTTTAAGTGTCAGTGGGCTGATATACTCAGCAACTAGACATATCTTAATATGTCTACTCTTTATTGCATATTTGTACAATTTGCATATGAAGAAATTATTTTGTGTAAACCACAAAGATCTGAGTTAATGAAAAAATATTCAGGCTACCCACTGCCTAGACAATTACTGTGATCACTGGCCCCACCCCCAAGGTGTGCTGAGAGGTTGAAGGAGACTGGATGTGGTGGTGTGCACCTATAATCCCAGCACTTGGGAGGCTGAAAAACAGAAAGGATCACTGTAAGTCCGATCTGTGTAGTGAGACCCTCTAGACCCTCAACTAAATACCTGGAAAGAAAAGAAAATTACTGTGTTAAAAGATACAGATAACACAACAAATGCAGTATAAGATTCCTGTCTCCCATTGAACTGGTAAAATAGTCTCTAAATAATTTTTGAAATAATTTCTTGGACAGAATCATTTAGTGTCAGATGAGTGCTCCAGAAAGATTCAGAGGATAATCAGGCTCTTTGGGGCTGCAGTTACATTTCAGTTAAAACAGTGGCTTAAAAATGAGCAATCATTTCAATTTTTTCGTCCTAAATCTTTATTTGGGACAGAGGTTGGAGGGAAGGCTCACCTCAATCTTCCACGCAGTGATAACCAGGAAGTGACTGGGTGATGCTTACATGAAGGCTGGAGGATTCACTCCCAACACACTCGCTCTTTGAAATTATCAGTCAACCTTTTCCTTCACCTACAAACTTTCTGGTTTCTCCTTGAATGTTGATTAGATACTACCATGCTCAAAAAGGGAGAGCCTGAGATTGTACATCATCCCATCTTTGTAAATCTGAATTCAGATCCTCTCAGAAGATAGGAAGTAGTTCCCTCTTCTTGTCTTTTGAGAAGAATAAGATCCACTGGAAATTAAGAGAAAAATGAGTCATTCCTGACCTCCAGTAATGTAAAACAGGGTTGAAGGAGCAGCCAAAAATATGGTATTGAGTGAAGGTATCTCAATGAATTGCAATAATTTTCTCCAAAGAGTTAGGTGGCTTTACTCACAATCATTCATTGAGACTGACAGCCCATTAAAGACTGCTGATGACTGGGCCTTACTATTCACTGGAAGGATTATTCACTGCCAAGTGGATGCATTGATAAGAGACAGGGCAAAATATGACCAGAAGGCAGTGATAGCTAAGAGACATCACTTTTAACAGCAACCTTACTGGTGAAGTTTCTCCTTCAGAAAGCTCTAGGGTACCATCTCCAGAGGGAAGAGATGGATGGATCGATGGACAGCAGGCTTGATCATCTTCTTTGAAGGAAGCAGGTTCAGAGGTGCTAAAGATGTTGCTATCTTGGCTGGAAGTATCAACAGGCGGTACTGTGAGCCCTTGAAATGAAACTCTGATTTAGATTCAGAAATAGTTAACATTTTTGATCTGTTGTCTAACCTGTCTTAACATGGTAAGATTGAGATTTAATTGACTTCAAGCAAAAAGCAGATAGTGCATATAATAGACAGAGTGTGAGTCTTAAAACCTGCTTAGGATGGGTTTGCATCCATGCTCGGTTGCTTACACTTCCCCAGTTGTGATTTGTGTTTCTTGTCACTTTCAAAAAATCATGAATGTTACAGAAGATGGCACAAGAAGAATTAGTACATTCAATAGAATGGGGCACATTGCAGGGGCTCAAAATAAAGTAATCAGTTATGTTCTTTCATTTCTGGACCTCATGTGAAATATAGCGATGAAACTCCAAGACCCCACCAATAAGTTTTTGAATCTTTAAATTATATCCTATGTCCTGTATTCTTATCGAAGTAACCCTCTATGATATAGTCCAAAAATATTAAGTAAAGAACTAGAACCAAGTCCTGTGAGAGCCAGTGCACTATTACAAGATGCACTTGCTACTGATCTTAGCAGTTCCGTGAGCTTTAGAAACTGATGTGGCCACACTCCTGTTTTTCTGATTATGACTCCAAAAGACATTAAAATTAAACTAGTGACAGAATTGTAGTCACAAAGATTTTGTTTTCGGAAAGGCTTTCAACATGCTTCCTTCACTTACTGTATACAAGATGCAAATTTCTTTTAAAAATCTGCAGCCTGATTAATTTTTCCATGCTCTATCTCTGTGTAATTGTTAGATGTCTTGGATATCACTTTGCAATTCAAAGCCTGAGCCTTCCATGTGTGCTTTCTGATTTGATGTTCCAGGTGGCTAAGAAGAAAATGGACTTTAAGTGACTGCTTGTGGTTTTGAAAGGTCACGATCCACTTCCTTCATGGCAGGATGGAGAATGTCAATCTGCACCTGAACTTTATCCCTCAGATTTTTCTGATTATGGATATAAATCACATGAGAGTACCGAGTGGCACATTCTCATGAATATCCAATTCTCAATTAAGGAGCGCTCAAAGCTGGTGAGCACGTCTATGATTGGCAATTCAGAAGGGCATTTATTTCATTTCTACACTGCTCTTCTTAGGTCCAGCACTAAAGAGACCTGACAAATGTGGCTGATGGACAAAGGGGATCGCTATTAATCACTTCATATGTAATCAATTGTGTACTTAGTGCTTTCAAGTTGTGTCATGCTTTCACAGTTCAAATTTTACATATAATTCCTTTACAAAGCCTGTAATCCCAGCACTTTGGGAGACTGAGGCAGGATGGTCACATACTCAAGCCCAGTCTGGACAATCTTAGCAAGACTGTCACAACACATTTTAAAAAAGGTCAGGAGATAAAATTTATTGTGAAGGCCTGAGTTCAGTCCCCATTCATTAAAACACACACACACACACAGCCCCAACAAGATCCAACAATATAAGTAAGACCCCTTATCCAGTTTCATCTTGCAAGGTTTCAGTTGCCTTCAGTCATATGTAGTCCAAAAAGATGGAATGGAAAATCCCAGCAATAAAGATCTCTTAATTTTCAATTGCAAAAAAAGAGAAATAACATATATGACATACTTCAACAAAGAACTGAAAGAATTATGAACATGAACACTTGATTCATTACTAAGACAGTTTAAATCCATACAATTTATAGTGTTATTACTATTTGGGTATAGCATCAAATCATTGATGTAAGACACAATTTTGACCACTAAAAAATATCACTTGCATTGAGTATAGTAAGATAGTAATGTAATTGTTTTTCACAAGTACTACACCATTAGTAACTCAAGTTCAATGATGCTAAGTTCAAATTGTTCTTTAACAAACAAACATATATTAAACATTTTTTTTTCCAAGCCATGAACTAGAAATTGAATTTAAAAGGTCTGTTTCTAGTTGTGTGTACAGATTACAGTTTTTGTATACATACGCAATATATTACAGATTGTTATATATGTATTACAGAGAAATAGTATGCAGGGAGAGTGAAGTTTATGACATAATTTACTTCGGACAAAGCAGTGAAGGACACCCTAGAACTTAAGAGAGCAGGAATGTATTTCAGGTTTAGGAAAAGCAACACAGAACTGTGGCAAAAGAAGAGAATTTGGCCTAAAGTAAATGATAAGAGAAGCACGAACAAGGAAGATTGCAATGATTCTAAGTGGTTTTTTGTTTTTGTATTTGTATTTAGGACAGGGTGGACAGGGTCTCACTGCGTAGATCATACTTGAAGCAATTCTCCTGTTTACAGCCTCCCAAGTGCTGGTATTACAGGCACACGCCACCATGCCCGGGCTCAGTTGCCATCTCAGCCAGTATGGCAGGCCTGGATATTGAACTCCCAGCCCGTGTGTCTGCCTAAGCAGGCACTTTCATCCACTGAGCTATTTGGCTGGCCCCCTAAGTGTGTTGTTTTCTGATGATCTCTTTAAGAGATGAGAAAAGTGAGCCTTAACTGTTGAGGCCTACAAGGGCAATAGATGGTAAATCTGGCCATGGAATTCTGGTTGTTACAGTCTAGGTCTAAAATGTCCCCCAGAATTTTCTTGTGTTTGGGAGGTGATAGAAACATAGGCACACTGCAGCCACCATCACTGATGAGTTCAGTAGCTGACTATGCCATTTGAAGGTGGGGCAATGTCACTCAGGGAATGACTTAGAAATGGGAAAGCTGACTTGCCCTGAGATTTTCTCTGTCTCTAGGCTGTGACGGAATGGGCAATTGTTCCCTGTCCCATCCTTCTTACATTGTCATTTCTTGAAGTCAGACAACCATAGAGAGAAAACATCCCCTTTCTCTTCCCTTCTGCTCCCTGGCTGCGGTGAAGTGAACAGCCTTCCTCTGTCGTGATCACCCTGCTTTGGAGCCAGAAGACCACGGACTGAATCTCCAGAACTGTGAGCCAACTTAAACCTCTCCTTATTTACATAGTGGGTGTTGGAATTGTGCCCCAGAAATGGGAAAGCTGACTGCAACTACATTTATTATTTAGTTTGTAAGATGTAGGCAAGGAGACACATATCTAGGAGTACTGGTTTCTGAATCCCTTGATATTTTATCTTGATTTTGAAATAAAATAATTGTAATTAAAAGGTGCTTCTGGAATTAGATATTATTAAAATACTAGAGAAGAATCTCTTTGTAGGAAAGAAATGGAGTAGTGTTATCCCTTCATCTGGTACAACATCAGAGGTTACTAGGAAACTCACCAGTGGCCAAGGAGGACGGGATACTGGCACTCAAAGACTTGCCAATGCTTAAGACATGAGACAGCAATGGTATTTGTCAGAGATATGAAGTTAGCATGCTTGTGCTAAACAATCATTAATTTAGGGCACAATGTACAAACTCAAAGAGAACCTTGACTGCTACAGTCAGAAGGAGGATTTTCCTGAAAATCAAACTAGGACCTGATTGTGGGCATCAGATTGCAGAGAGGGTTAATATGAAGCCTTGTTAAATCTCATAGTCTGGAGTCAGAACCTTGCTAGGGGAAAACTGGGACCATTGGACTTGGGTTGAGGACATGTAGGTGAAGAATTTGAGAACCTTGAGTCCTCAGAATCTTTGAGCTTCTAGGAATGCTGAAGGAGCTATTGCTCTTTGTAAAAAGTATTAAAAAGGCATCCCTTGAGCCAGATGCTTTACAGTATGATTATTTATTCCTCAGGATTTACCCCTACCTCTAATGACATGAATTCTTTCAGAGTGATTAATGTATAACTATAATCAATATAATGCAAGGTAACTCTTCAAATACTATTTGCGTTTTATGCATCCACAATGTTTCCATTGCTCAACATAGTCTTGGAATTCCATTAATGGAAAGATTTTCACATTTTTGTAGTGTTTATGTGGCTCTAAATGACTACATTATGACTTTTATGATAGGTGGCTGAGCAAAAGCTCTGGAAGTCCATAAATAAGTCCAGACTTACACAATGCTTACTATGACCTCACAAAAACAAATCCTTTCAATGGCAATAAAATTTAGTAACTTAGTTCTCAACGTCATATTCATGTTGGGTGATTAAGGAAAGGGAGCTAGCTCTTTTGTTTTTCTGCCTTTACTTTCAGCTTTCTATAAAACTATCAGATTTTCCTGGATGACTACATTTCACTTGTAAGGTCATAATGTCGGTGGATAAAGTGATCTATGCCCGTATTGAGCATAAGTTTACAATGTTCTTTGGCATGATAAATGCCGAAGAAGCAGAAGAAGATACTTGAAATAAATGACATCCATAGATGACTTCCTTGGGAACTTTACAACCTGGGAAATACTGTGTGAGAGGAAAAAAAAGAGTTCCATGGAATTGGTTTGTGATTCAACCTATTACCTGGGTCATCCACTTTTATCCTAAATCATACTGAGTAATCAAAATTTATAGGATGGCTTTCAGAGAACAGTGGAAACAAATTTACATTAGTTGTAGAGTAGCTCATGTTTCTTTTCTTTTTTTTATTCTTAGCATCACAGGATGGGAATTGGCACAGCTTGCTTTGCCAGTGCAGAAAGAACTCTATAAATACTTGGTGAAAGAATCCAGGTCAGACTATGTTCCCAGTGTGGGGTTACAAAGATAAATAAGACACATTCTACCCTGGAGCACCTCACTGTTTTGAAAAAAAAAATTGGAGAAGCTAATGAAGGGAATGATAAAATATGATATAAATACGATACTTTGGAAACCTAATATTGACTAAGATTGTTAGGTGAAATTATATAGGATTCACAGGAAAACTGGTGTCGTTAGCAAATTTCTAAGAGGAAAAATGAAAGAGAAGAATCTCATAGGAAACATCTACAAGACCTCATGGGGAGGAAGCACTGAGGATAGCTGTGGAACTTTCTACATCTTGGTCTGTATGAACCAGGGAGGTGCTGAGGGGGAGGGGGAATAAATTAGACCTGGAAAAGCAAGTTGAGGCTGGGTTGTAAGAAGCTTCATAAATCATTCAAAGGAGTTTGCATTTCATTTTCTCCACTGGAAATGCAATTTTGAAAGCTCCATATTGCCTATAGGACTAGATTTTCCAAAGGCTGCTCCTAGGTATGCTAACTCCATTAAGACGGTAAAAAGCGCTAAACTTAGTTCTGGCACAGATTTTATATGAAGGTAGATGGAAAATTATCTGAAACAGTATGGAGCAGTGGATGTAAGAGAAAACATTCACAGAGTTTTCAGAAATGTGTACATTTCATACCTCCTCAAACAAGTTGAATCGACATTATCTTTATAACCTTGACCTCTTGAACAGGGTTTTTACAACGCCTTCATCTATTTATTTGGTGATTATGAAGGCATTTTATATCCTCTTTCATTATCTTGTGGGACAGAAGCTGAGGTTTCAGGACCAAGACTCAATCATAGTTCCTGGTGTCAGTGTGTACTGACCAATATTTATTTCTGATATTTAATTTTTGTCAACCCCACTCACTGTATTGCAGTACCCTACACTGACAGAAGTGAAAAGGTGGTGTATCTGACTTGCTGAAGTTTTTCCTAAATTCTGTTTCAATGCTCTGAAGTAATATTAAGGACATTAGTAAATGGACAGAAATTAGCTAAGCAATTACCAACTGCGAGGCCCTGAACCTTGTGCCATGAAAGAGAAAAGTGAGAACTACGTTTCAGAGACATAGTATGAGGAAGTTCTAATCTGATCAAGACAATATAATATCACTGTGAGCCATGGGATCCTCATCTGTAGAATGGGAATAGCAGTATAACCTAATTGCTAGGGGCGTGTTATGGTTTGTGTCTAGCCGTCTCTCCAAAGCCTCCTCATGGGGAAGCTTCTGGAGTTTGTGATTATTGTGGGTGTGGACGCTGCACCTACCCTGGGAAAGGTAATTTGCATTACAGTGTAAGAAGGGAAGAGAAGCTGGCTGCCTGAACTACAGCCCCTCCCTTTGTACTCTTGGCTCTTTGCTGCAACCATAAAAGGTTGCCTTCTGTCATATGCCCCTCTGCCTTGGAGCTCCCTGAGTATGGACTGAAACCTTTAGTAACTGTGAGCTAAATAAACCTTTCCTTCCTTCATTTTAGGTGTCAGGTATTTGACCTGGCAACGAGAGAAGAGTAATTAAGACAGAATTTGGTACTGCGGGAGTAGGGTTGTTGTTGTGGCTAAACAAGGCTATGTGGATTATAAGCTTTTTAGAATGGCTTATAGGAAGACATAGAAAAGGTTTGGAGATGTCACCTACTTGTGCAGAGCTGGAACAGCTTTGGCTGTTCTATTTGGGAGACTCTCAGAAGACCAGAAGGCTGAAAGAAAGCCTGCCTGTAAAGACCAGGTTGGGGAGGTTTCTGTTGGGAAGGACTGCATTAGTTGTTGTACACCAGGTGATTTGTATTTTGGCTTGGCAGACTCTTTGTCTGCATTTTTCTCATTTCCAGAGACTTTGACTGAAAGTGAGTTTAAGCGCAGCAAACTGATTAATCTTTTAAAAGAAATCTCAAAGCAACCTAGTATTGGGTCAGTGGCATGTCTGTTGTTGGGGGCTTTTTGACAGATTTATGTTGAGAATCAAGAGCAAAGAGCCCAACAGGATGATTTAAAATGTGTTTGGCCAGAAAGGAAAGTCCAATAAAGCTATGCACTACAGAGATAGAGCTGAGGGGATCTCCATAGCTAGGAAGGAACTAAAGAATGGAAAGGATAGCCTGAGGACATCAGTGAAGGCAGATGGTGTCCACCCTTTCCAGTCTCAGAATTGCAAAGGTCAGGGACTTTGACTTGAGGGGAAAGCTGCTGAGCCCCATGTTCCAGAATGGTGGCAGCAGCCATAGCAGTCTCCAGAATGAGGCCTGCATAGAGAATTTATTCCTTGGTATCAGGGTCAGAGTGCTCAGCAATCCAGACACTTGACCCCTACAGCGAAGAGAAAAGGAAGCCTGGCTGCTGCTCCATCTTGCATCATCCACATGGCGTTGGTTTTAGGCATTTTAAGAAGACTTCCACCTCAATCAGAAGACCTGGGAGGCCAGGCAGTATCCCTGTCAAGCTGAGAGTGAGAAGACTGTTAAGTGGAAATCCCAAAAGTTTGGAAAAGCCTGGAATGAGGATCATCTAAAGGAAACTGCAAGGAGGGAGCAAAACTGCCCTAAGAGAGAAGCCATGGGAGCTACCACCAAGAGTGCCATAGAGATGGAGCCACATGGAGCTCACAACTTGCCCAATTGCTTTGGATTTTCCTCATGGACCTATAGGATTTAACGTTTGTCCTGCTGGATTTTGTACTTGTGTTGATCCCAATGCTTGGTATCCTGCTGTTTGCAATTATTGGAGTGGTAATGTTTACCTTGTGCCTTTGAATGTTAGAAGTGTTTAACTTTTCTTTTGTGCAGGAGCTCACAACTAAGTTTACCTTGGGTCTTGGAGGAGACTTGAGACTTGGACTTTTCAGCAGTGCTGATATTGTTAGGACTTTGCCGACTGTTAGAGATGGACTAAAATGTCTTTTGCATAAAGGGTTGTGCATAAATCCTTGGGGATCTAGGGGTGGAATGTTATGGTTTGTGTCTAAGTGTCCGCCCAAAACTTCATGCAGTCATGGGATGCCTTGTGGAGTTTGTGACTACTGTTGGCGTGGACGCTGCACTTGCCCTGTGGCAGGTAATTTGCATTGCAATGTAAGGAGAGGAGAGAGGCTAGATAGCTACCTGAGTTCCTGCCACTCCTTTTGCTCTCTGCCCTTTGCTGCCACAATAAAAGGATGTTCCCTGACATGCGCCATTTTGCCTTGGAGCCACTTGAGTGTGGACTGAAACCTCTAGTAACTGTGAGCTGAATAAATGTTTCCTTCCTTCATTTTGGGTGTTAGGTATTTGTCCCAGCAATGAGAGAAGAGTAACTGAGACAGGATGACTGAGGGTTATGAATTTATACCTGTGAAGTATCAAGAATAGTGCCTGACAGGTAAGTGCTTAGCTAATATCAGCTAATTAATTAGCTGTTCTTACTCTTAGTTAACTTTCTGTGTGAGCACCATCAGAATACACAGACATTAGGGGCTATAAGTATTCACATAACAGGAAAATCATTTCTACATAAAGCCATTTTCCAGATTTTTGAAGGAGATGAGATTTGAGCAGAAACTTGGGGGTGGAAAAAATCTCCAAGGCACAGAGAAACAAGGCAATTGGTCCTTGGGCATAGAAGTCCAGTGAAACAAGACATGAGAGTAGGGAAGAGACATGGGATTAGGGGATGCAGGACAAAAGTTAGTGAGTGGCAGGCCAGGCAAAGACTCCCACCCTCTCTGTCACATCACTCACCTCTCCAGTATTATGTCTGGCTTCCTCAAGGCCATATATATATATATATATATATATATATATATATATATATATATATATGCAGGATTGTTTGGACAACTGTAATGTGCATTTCTGCTGGTGTATGGATAAAGTTTTGCTTCATCTCTTTCAACTATTTGTACTTTTTCTCTTATACATGTCTTTTTTTCTTCTTCAATTTTATGAGCATATATCTGGTAATATGAGTAATTGGTTGGAAGACACAATGTAATATGTGAAATTCATCTTACTTTGTTAAATGAAATTCTGTATCACTTATAACTTTTTTCTTTGTTAATTCTAATATGTATTCTGTTTAAAAAAATAAAAGATCTAAAATAAAAAAAGATACAGAAATGCACCAGGGAGATAGCTTGGCAGCATAAGCACCTGCCTAGCAAGTGTAATGTCCTGAGTTCATTTCCCCATACCAAAATAAAAATAAATAAATATAGAGAAATGTATAAAAATCATTAGTAGACAACAATATCACTTTTCAGTGTGAAAATGTCAGTGTATCCAGCACCTAGACTAAGAAATGGAACATTGCTTTGTTCCACGTTTCCTGTCAGCTACTCTCTATCTTAAAGAAACTACCCTCATGTGTGGATTTTGCCTACTTTTGAGTTTACGCCAATGGAATTATATATTCCTGGGGTTTTTTTTTTGTGTCTTTCTTTTCACCTAGAATCTATAGTGTGAGCATTGTTGCATCCTCAGCATTGCATTGATTTATTTATTCTAAATGCCACAATTTGCAATCATTCCCAGATTGGGATGAATACAAAGAACACTGCTATTAACATTCTTCTACATCTCTTGCAAATTCTGGAATTATACCCACAATTGGAATTGATGGATAGATAGTGTTTTAATGCTTTCTAATTACTGGAAACTGTGGAATTAGAGTGGTCATTGAAATAAAACTGCAGACACACAGTGCCTGCTGTTAAGAAGCAAAAGATGCAGCAAAGGGGAGATATGAACCAGAAGAGACTATTCTATGCAAGCATAGCTCTATGCATTGCACCTTGGGCTGAATGGAGGAATAGGGGCTAACACAGGATGGTCTTCTCAGTGGCAATGACACTCACATTGCTTACTGAAGTATAAGAAGGCATCAGCCATGGGTTATATTGGAGAACTCAAAACTGCATAAGGAAGACAGGGCTGATGAAAAGCATGTCAGGTTTAGAACTTCTATGTTAGAAGAGCCCTAGTGATAGAAGAAGGTGAGACATGTGTAGGGAAGATGAAGGCTGGGCTGATAAGTCAGGAACCCCTGATAAAGAACCCCACTGGCCACCTCTGTAATACATACTTTATTCTGAATATGATGTAAGCTATGAATAACTCCTGCAATGGCATTGTTGGTGCACTTAGAGCTATATATGGAGTTGGGACTGGGGAAAGAGAGCCTAGAAACTGAAAGGTGAAAAAGGAAGATGCTTTTTCTGGAAACAGGTTGGGGCGTTTTTACCAGACTGAGAGCTCTATGGAGCTTCTGTGTAGGTACCAGGTATTCCCAGAAAAGAATGAGCAAGACACAAAAGACAAGGCAGCAGAAGTGTATGTATATTTATTGAAAGTAGAAAAGACACACAGTCAAAGCAGGCCTGTGAAAAGGCCCCCAAAAGCCCCCAAGGGCAAGGTAAAGGAGACTTTATTTTTGGTCAAGTCCCTCCCAGAGGGCTGTCCTGGATGTTTCTGAAAGATCATACTATGTCATATTTTCTGTGTCTCACCGTACAATTCTGTTAGATCCATGAGATGCAACCCAATTCATGTGTCAATAATGAGTTCATTTGTGGAAAAATGCACTTTGGGGTACTTCTGGGAATTGTTACAGAGTTGGCGATTTCCCCAAGAATTTACAGGATACTGCTTTGATTGTGGCTATTGGTTGGGAGTGAGAGAAATGGTCCCTAGGCCAGGGACAGAACCTAAAGATAGATAAAGAGGCATCCTTAGCCCATGACTGAAGGGAAGCCATGCCCTAGCTCATGCTGCCTACTATTGTTCTGCTGTGTTGTCTGAAAATGGAAACTAGGCGATTTTCTGGAGAAAGCCTGGATTTGGCCTAATATCCACATCAAGAATCTGGGTGGTTTCTAATGCAACACAGAATGTGTAGGGGGAGAGAGAAGGGTGTGTGTGTGTGTGTGTGTGTGTGTGTGTGTGTGTGTGTGTGCATGTGTGTGTGCGCGCGTGTGTGTGCACGTGCATGCACACACGTGTGCTTGCATGCATGTGCACACATGCCAACTTTCCATGTGCAAAAGCCATGTGTAGTAATTCATGCAGAAAGCTTTTGTGGTCAGTAGGCCACCTGCTGTCCCCCAGCCTGCTAGAGACAAGGAGCCTATGCTTGGAGCGGAAGAGCAGAGCATATGTGTAAGGACTTGGAGCCAAGAAAGCAAATGCATTACAACACAAGCCTGCAAGCAGTGCCAGGATCTTCAGCAGCTCCCAGCTCCTCTCAGGACTGACATGAAAGGCTGAGTCAAGATGAAAAGCCAAAAGGAGGCTAGAAAAGCCTTGCTTTCACTGACTGAAACCACAAATTCAATAGAAATATTGTGTGAACGTTTACCTAATTCAATGGACTGGTGAGAGCCCAGATGCCTGGTGTTAGTGTTTCCCAGAGATACATAGTATACAGCACAGGGGAGCACAAGTATAAAGAAGAAAACATTTGCCCAAATTCCACTAGCTAAAGAAAGCTGTTAGCAGGAGAGAACTTTCTTCTTTATGTGTGTGGTATTGGAGATTGACCTCCCTCCCTCTTTTAAGTTGACAGGGTATTAAAAGTTGCTCAGTCTCTCAGACTAAGTTTGAACTTGTAACCCTCCTGCCTCAGCCTCCCAAAGTGCTGAGATTGCAGGTGCACACGACCCATGCTCCCCTTGCCATTTATTTTTAATAATGTAAATCTGGAAAAGATTAAAATTGTAATAAACTGGAAACCGATAACCAAAAGACATAGCACAGAATGTTCTTCAGGTACTAAGATTATAAAGATCTTTACATACTCACAGAGGCTATAAGGATATATGTTACTCTCATGACAAATCTGAGCCACCAAACTGCCTCAGCTCAGATGCCTGTGTGTGGCTGTCTAATGTGGAGAGAATAGCTTCCCCTGTTACTTGGTTTGCCCATAAAAAATGAGGAAAAACATATTGAAATTGCAGGACTGTGAACAAATAAATAAGTTTATATATAAGGTGTTTATAGGAAGAGCTAATCAACATACAAGTATTAAGGAATGCTAGCTATTGGTGATATTAATAATTGAAAATAGCAAGCTAATATCATCTGTGTTTGGCGGTTGAACTTTCAGGGTTTAAGTTGAAGGTCCTTTTCAACTTTTAATTTATACAGTTTAGATTTGTTTCAGTGAATATAACACTTTTATTTCAACTAATGAATTGAAATTATTATTTAAAAATGTACTTTATATACATTCTCCACTTGATGAGCATCTGGATTATTTCCAGGATTTAGCTATGACAAATTGTGCTACCATAAGAATGGGTGCCCATATATTGCTGTGGTATGAGGTTTTCAGTTCTTCTGGAAAAATTCTCAGGAGAGAAAAAGCTGGTGTGAATGGGACCTCCAGTCCTAGCTTTTTAAGGAATTTCCACAGTGGTTGTACAGTCTGCATTCCAACTGACAGCACGGAAGGGATCCTTTTTCTATACGGCCTCCCCTGTAATTGGCTGACTTGTTAGCCATTCTTTCTCGGGTAAGATGAAATCTCAGTGTTGTCTACATTTGCATTTCTCAAATAATCAATAATGTTGGACATTTTTCATACATTTACTTGCCATTTGTATTTCTTCCTCTGTAAAGTGCATATTCATCTCAAATGCCCATTTTGGGGTTTAGGTCTTTGAATTTGGGGGCCGGATATTTTAAAATTCTTTTTATGTTCTAGATAAAAGGCCTTTGTTGGAGGGATAGTCAGCTATACATTTTTCCCAGTTTGCAGATTTTCTTTTTGCTCTGTGGAAGATTTGTTTTGAAGTTCAAAAACTTTTAAAAAGATGAGATTCCAGTTTTTGATTCTTTAAAATATTTCATGTACAGTTTTGTTTTTGTTCATGAACTCTCTACCTACCCCTACATCTTTAAGATTCTTACCTATATTTTCCTGCAGAAAATTTAGTGTTTCTGTTTCAATATTTAAATCTTTGATTTATTTTGACTGTAGCTTTGTGTACAGTCATAGGCATGTGTCTAGTTTTAGCCTTTGGCATGTGGAAAGCCAGTTTTTCTAGCACCATTTATTAAAGAGGCTATCTTTCTTCCAGTGAGGCTATTTGCCCTGTTATTGGAATGGGTAAAGAAGATGAGGTATTGTTACACAATTAGTCAGCTATAAAACAGGATAACTTTGAGGCTTTCATCAGTAAATGGATGCAACTAGAAACCATACTCTTAAGTGAAATAAATCAGACCCACATGTGCAAGCATTATATTGTCTCCTTAGTGTGAGAACCTGAAAGAGAAAAAATGCAATCTGAAGGGTACAATAGATAATGAGAAAAGGGAATGAACTTACTCAAAAGGAAAGAGTTATTGAATTGAGGAGAAAGACAAGAGAGGGAGTGAAGGAAAGAGATTTATCTTTGTATATAAGCAGGATGGTTTAGACAACTGTACTGTGCATTTCTGCTGGTCTATGGAAAGGAGCAGATAATACTTAATTTGCTTTGTCTTCTTTTTTCAATTGTTTGTACTTTTTATCTTCTTAATTTCCTTCTTTTTTCCTTTCTTCTTCAATTTCACATGCATATATCTGTTAATATGAATAACTGGTTGGAATACAACACTATATATTACAACAAATATGTGAAATTCATATTACTTTTTTAAGTGAAATTCTGTATCACTTGCAATTTTTTAATCCTAATTAATACTCTTTATAAAATCAAATAAAATTAATGTTTTTTCACCTTGACCAATTTTACATGCTTATATCTTTAATATGAGATTATAGACAACAATGTGAAATGAGATTAAAGACAAAAATGTGAAATACACAAACCACTGTTGAATACTTATCATCCTGTTTTTTTAATTGTGTATCATTCCTAATGTCATATATTATCTTTCTATTCTCTTTAAAATAAAAAATGTTTCTGCAAAAGTTGTAGTTTAATCACTCATGGAGGCTGATGCAGGATCTCAAGTCGGGATGCTGTCTAGGCAACCTGGAGAGAACTTGTCTCAGAATAAATAAGTAAAAGGGCTGGGGATGTAGCTCAGTGGTAGAGTACTCTGGAGCCTACACCCAGTCCTGCCAGATAAAAATACAATTTTAAAAACATCTAAAAATATTTGTATGTTTATATGGAGTTAGAGACAGTTGTTCTAAAATTTTGGTACGTAACAAGGACTTTCAAAAAAAATCACAGTATTTGAGCCCTCAGAAGGCCTACTTTGAATTCAAGGCTAGTCTGGTTCCCAGAAAAAAGACCCTGTCTTAAAAGAAAAAAAAAGTCACAATAATTACCAATGGAGGTATAATTATTCCATTATGAGCTGATTAATGTGAGCCATACCTTACATTTAACATAGTATATATAGCTGTAGTATGTCTTACACTTAGCAAAAGTATCTCTATATTCAAAAGGTCCTATAGTCTAACACTTTATTTTTGAAACAAATTTTCATTCGTATTATGATATTGGATGGGAGAGAACACTAGTTAGTTAGTTAGTTAGTTTTAATTTACATGAAAGCTGAGCAGCTGATAACACTAGAGCTTGGAGTTTTGGGGACCTTGCTATTGAATAACAGAAATAAACAACAAGGTGTTTTCAAGGTGGAGCTCTTTCCACCAAAATACAAGAGCCCTGAGCACTGGACCACTACAACAACTTCAATAAGAACACATTTAGAACTCATCCCTAAACATGAACACTATGACTTATGTCATTTGGTAAAAGTGAGCTATTGGATGGCACAGGCAAGAACGTTCAAAATATGAACTCTCCAAGTTTTTCAACAAACCCATAACTGACTCAGGATTCTGATGTACTGACTGACCCATGACTGAGAATGGATACAGCAGAATATGGACCAGGCTTCTGCCCACAGCACACTCAAGTACAATGACTTTAATGAGACTAACTGTTCCCTCTGACCAAATCAGAGAATATGAACTGATCCAACTTGTGGAAGGAACAGTAAAACTAAAGTTAGTTGTCATGTGATGTAGCTGAAGGCACTACAACAAGGAACAAATCTGAGGTGGGCCAAATAGCCCACTACTGATATGATTGTGGGAAATTCCTTCCTCTGACTATTTTCTGACTCATAAAAATAAGCAACTTAGACAAAATAGATTCTACAATTCCTCTCACCCACCTACACATGTATTCACTCAATAAATAGACACGGATTGTATTCTTTGTGCACACCATTGATGATGTTGTATTTGATAAGGTTGATAAAGTCACTGTTAAGGAGATTACATTCTGGTGGGGAAGAGACAGGCTATAAACAAATAAGTAAGTAAGAAATTCATTACATGTGTTATCCAGAGGACAAAAACAGACTGAGAGGAAAGAAAATAACCAAGCAGATGCACTATATAGAAAGTAGACTTTCTAGAGAAAGTCTCACTGAAGAGGTAACATTTTAGATGAAAAGACAACATAAGAATGTGCCATGTGTATAGATTTGAGAGAACCAGAGAAAGAGGTGGTTTGAAGACAACAGAGAAGGGAAGAGGCTGTGAAGAGTTGCAAGAACAGCTAGTGTGGAAGGCCCAGGGGCCTCAGAGAACTAGGAGAGGGGTGACAGAGAAGTTTGGTGTTGAACAATGATGACATAATTTATGCTTTTAAATGTTCACTCTGGTTTCTACAGAGAATACTGAAATGAGAAATATCTCATAAGAAGGTGCTGTGGTGGCCCAGAAGAAATCTCATGCTTTTCTATGGTAACAGCCATGGAAATGGGGAGAAATGAACATGTTCTAGGTATTGTTTGCATGTAGAATCAAGTGTTGATAGGTGAATGGCTTTTGTGGGGTGGGTGAAAGGGAAGATTTTTTTTGGCTTGAGAGATTGGCTGCATGCTGGTGTAGTTTTCAAAAATGGGAAGAAAGAGTCATGGAAGGGATATTTAGGATGTTTTCAGATAGGAAAGACTGGAGAACTCTGTATTGATTACACAAATTATCAGCTGGATCTAAGTATCCTCTATGAAGATGTCAAGCAGGCAACCAGGATTGGAAGTTTTGGGGATATGACATAATGAAAAGAAAAGATCTGGAAATCATCAGCATATAAAAATGGAATGGAGAGATTCAACAAAGAGACTGGGAAGAGTCACATAAGGACTAGGAGAGAAGTGAAGAGTACAGAATTCTGATTCATTTTTGCATTAGAAATCAATTGGAGGAGATGGGCCTAGCAAAGGATACTGAAAGGAAAGGCTAAGGTGATAGTAGATTAAAAAAAATCCAGGAGAATATGGCATCCAGGGAGATTTCTGGAAGGAAAGGACAATGCAGTGTGTCAAGTGCTGCTAAGAGATCCAATAGGATAAGAACAGAAAACCAAGCATTTAATTCCAAATAAAGAAAATCACGTGTAAGACTCCAGCCATATCCACAACCACAATGTTCCTCTAGCATTTAAGGGCTTGGGGAGGACTCTTTAACACTAAATTAATATCATCCAACAATATTGTGGCTCTTTCTGAGTGTGGTGACACACACCTGTAATCCCAGCACTTCGGAAGATGAGACAAAAGGATTGTTGTGAGTTTGAAACTAGCCTGGGCTACAAAGTGAGCTCAAAGGCAGCCTGACTGCATAGTGAGACCCTGTGTCAAAAAGACAAAAAAAGTGTGGTTATTCAAGAAACTAGAGCTACCATTTGATCAAGCTATATACACCCCTTAGTTTTTACCTGAAGGAATTAAAGTCAGCATACCATAGGGATACCTGCATACTCAAATTTATTGTAGCACAGTATACAATAGCCAAGACATAGAACTAGCCTAGGTAACTATTAACAGATGAATAAGTAAAGCATGATATATATACACAACCAAGCCTATTTGGCTATAAAAAAACACAATTCTGTCATTTGTAGAAAAATGGATGGATCATCATGTGGAATAAAATAAACCAGACTCAGAAAGACAAATATTGCATGCCCTTTAATATGTGGACTCAAAAAAAAAAAAAAAAAAAAAAAAAGACAAGACAGTAGATGGGAAGAGAAAGAGGGAAGAGTGATACAAGGATGAGTACTAGGGACATAAGTGTGCCCAAATACATTCTATATACTGAACCCCTCCAAAGCATGGGGAAGCAGTAACGAGGGTATTTAAAGTAATTTTGCATGTACAATTCTGCCAAAGCAAAGGCCATTCATCTATATAGCCAATATACACTAAGACAAAGTGGGAAAATTATTATCCTAGAGGTCTAAAGACTCACATTGAAAGTTAATGGAGAGGACATTTTTATGACTTCCTAGAAGTGGAAGACTCAAATACATTCTGTAATAATGTAAATAAACATGTGGTCTTGGCAGAGTCACTGAGACAAGTGGACTGACATAACAAGCAGAGTGATAAATCTCAAGAGAAGTGTAATTGTCACCGTGAGTCATAATGAGTAGAATGAATGCTCCTGTCATGACAGCACACCGTCAGGAAGTATGTACATAAGCTGGCACCAGTACAGAAATTAGGCTTATCAATAGCTGTCTTATAACTGTTAAGAGTCATTGTCACAACAAGTGGTGTTTGGGTACATGGCACACCTGGGAAAATAATTCTGTTTAATAGAATTATTTTCAGTAAGGAAAAAACTGGTAGAGCTGATTAAGGGTAGTGAAAGCTTTTGAAGTCATGAGTCAGCCTGAACTGAACAGCTCTACATTAAAAACAAATAATAATTTGGCAGTGGGCAAAAAAAAAAAAAAAAAAAAAGAAGAAGATAATACTAAGACATATGGCTGGGAAGTTGAATTCACTTTACAGAGTCATCAGAAAGAGACTGGGAACCTAGGTATCTCACATTAAATTTTATAGTTATGATGTTATAATATAAATTGGCTCATTATTATCAAACTTTAATATGATTTTATGCAAGGAAGTACCTCATGTTCCTGCAGAAAATATCTGTAGTTTCTAACATTTAGGGATTTGCAAATTATGGAGTCAACTTATTACCCCAGCATTCTACAGCTTACCTTATAATCGGGCAGCCAAGTCCAAGGACACAGAACTTGCTATCAACATTTTAAAAATATAACTTTTAAACTATGAACAGACTGCCAAGAATGATGACATTTAAAGAAAGTCTGCAACATTAAAGATAAAAACTTCAAAGCAAAAACAAGGAACCGCCAAAGAAATAAGACAACATGCTCAAAAGAAAGCTTTAATCCAGCTATATTTAATGACTTCAGAAAGATAAGATAAGCTATTTGTTCTTACAACAAGGTCATGAGCTTGTTCAGGGAAAAAAAATAAGCAGATATTCATATTAGAAAAAGAGTTCTTAGAAATCTAAATATGACACCTAAATAAAGTGTGGTGGGGGACTGTGTTTGAGAGAGAGGGGGCAACAAAATCAGAGAGGACACAGAATTAGGAAATAAGTTTAGGAAATATCTCACAACTGTCCTTTTAAGAAACGGAAAAGAGATGAGATTAGATCATCAATTCAGGAGGCCCAGCATTCTACCAAGAGATCAAGAAAGAGAAAAAACAGTAAGAGATGTCTCTTGTTACTTTTAGGAGTGGAATATGTCTTCAAACTAAAAGACTTACTGAGCACTCAGCAAAATAAATGGGAAAAGACTCATTACTTTGACAAACTTGTAGTAAATCAGGGAGATAGTAAGCATTTCAAGACAGGAAACGAGAGGTCACATGTAAATAGGGAGGAAGACAGGAAGTGGATGGAAGAGAAAGTAGGGAGAATCAAGGTGTGTTGTGTCCATGCATGGAGTCTCCTCAGCGAATGTAGTCGTTATGTCCTGCATACATGTGCTACAAAAACTTAATAATAATAAAACACACATGCACACATGCTCACACACACACACACACACACACACACACACACACCCCAGAATGTCCACAAATCTCCCTGTCAAGGGTGAATACAAATGTTTCCTGATATTTAAGATCTAAATGAACATAAGCACCCATGCACTCTTCTCAGGAAATCATCTATAATATGTACTTCACCTAAAGTGAAAGAAGTTAGGAAGGAAGAAACAATGAACAGTGAACTGGCACTGGAGGAAGATGAAAAACTGCTCTGCAATAACCACAGTGAGTCTTAGCATGACAGCAGTGCCCCAGTTTAGGAACCAAGCAATCCAGATGTAACCAGAGGGCAGCCTTATACAAGAGAAAGGCTCAGTTAAGAAAACGATGTCCTGATGGGTTTCTCTGATTGATTTGTCTGTGTAGGAAGCTGTGTATGAAGCAGCTGTACGCTGCCTGGGAGCATGAACTCAGAAGCCAGATTGCCTGGGGTCCAGTCCTGTCCTTAACAATCCTGTGCAAGCCAGTTACTACTCTGCTTCCTGTTTCCATCGATCAGATATGAATCAGACAGTTAGCCTCCAAGAGTTATTATAAAAATATACCACAATATATAATGCCTTTAAAAAGCACCTTGGAAGTTATGGCCTATGGAAAAGCTGAAAAAAAAACTGAATACATACAAAGAAAACTGAGTTTGTTTTTTTTTTTTTTTTAAATAAGCACATTATCAGCTCTAAGAAAAATAAAAGTTGAATAAGAAAGGAATTGTAATGATAGTATGATTCTTGGTTCAGCAGTAAATATTTCCATTGTCAGAATAATTCAATTCTAAATTAAAATGAAAACATCATGGAAGAAAAGAAGGGTAAAAGGATGTAAGAGAGAAAGCTTTGTCTACCAGAATAGAAAATGAACAGAGGTAGAGTTCTATTTAAAATGTGAAATTAAATAGTGAAATGGATGGCTAAATGTATTTGAAAGCTACAAGAGATCAGATTTGGTTAATTATGACCATTTGTTCACAAACAGTAAAAGGGGAGCGAGAGATACAGGAGGCCCAGCACTTCTGCAGTAATCCCATGACAAGGAGACTCCAAGGTGAGGAGTCAGTGAAAGTTCACTCACCATGGTATTTGCAGTGGTGCAGGACAGTCTCAGGAAGTGAAAGCCACCCCCTGAGGACTCACTCCACAGGGG
Organism: Ctenomys sociabilis; assembly: GCA_004027165.1. Lineage (NCBI taxonomy): Eukaryota > Metazoa > Chordata > Mammalia > Rodentia > Ctenomyidae > Ctenomys > Ctenomys sociabilis. The sequence goes on along the minus strand of PVKA01006717.1, from coordinate 60,104 downwards.
TGTTAGCTACTTTTCTCATTGCTAAGACAAAATACACTACAGCAAAACCTAAGGGAGGAAAGGAGTATTTAGCTTAGTTTGTGGAGGTTTCAGTCCATAGCTGGCTTTAAGGCAGTGTAGCACAGGGTAGGGGCAGCAGTTCAGGGTGGCAGAAGCCAGCAACACATCCAGAGTAACAGGGAGAGGCAAGTGTCTTTCTGCTCCTTCTATTTTATCCATGCTGCTGGGATTAGGGCAGCGCTGATCCAATCAGTGGGCTGATCCAGCAATCACTCACCATTAATCCCAGCACTCTGATTCTAGCATTGAACCATGAATCATTCACATGCTCTAGATTTAGTTACTTCAGAAAAAGCCTCATCTTACTGCGTATGATTCCCTGGGGGCCACCTAGACAGAAAGCATGACAACAGGCCCAACCATGGCTCCCCAGTCCCTGGAAGCTTCCTTTCCTCTGTGCAAAGAGACCCATAAGGATAGCTTAATCCTGAGTCAGGGAGACCATTTTTCCTTTTTTGATTTCTACAACATAGGACATGAGTTTGGCTTGATACTACAATCGTCTCTAAACCAAACCAAATAAAAATAATACATTCTGGTTTAAAATTGGCATCTAGGGAAATTTAATTCTTTTTCCCATCTTGCAAGATGATGGGTAAAAAATCTGAGAAGCCAGACACTAAAGAGAAGAAACTTGAAGCCAAGAAGGCTTCTGCCAGTGGTACTGTTAAAAAGGGTAAGGTGAAGGCAAAAACCTCCAAGAAGGGGCAGCCCCACTTCAGTCAAAATCCTGTCCTAGTTAGAGGAATTGGTAGATACTCTTAATCTGCTATGTATTCCAGCAGGGCTTTGTACAAGAGAAGGTGCACAGCTGCTAAATCAAAAGTTGAGAAGAGAAAGGAGAAAGTTCTTGCTATGATAACAAAACCAGTTGGTGGGGACAAGAATGGAGGTACTTGGGTGGTTAAGCTTGAAAAAATGCCTAGATACTACCGTACTGAAGATGTACCTTGGAAGCTCTTGAGCCATGGCAAGAAACCCTTCCATCAGCAAGTGAGGAAACTTCGAGCTAGCATCACTCCCGGCACCATCTTGATCATCCTCACCGGGCATCACAGAGGCAAGAGAGTGGTCTTCCTGAAGCAGTTGGCTAGTGGCTTGCTACTGGTGACTGGGCCTGTTAATCTTAACTGTGTTCCTCTACAAAGAATGCATGAGAAATTTGTCATTGCCACCTCTACAAAAACTGATATCAGCAAAGTGAAAATCCCTAAACACCTCACCAACGCTTACTTCAAGAAGAAGAAGCTGCGGAAATCCAGACATCAGGAGGAAGAGATCTTCAACACCGAGAAAGAAAGATAACAGATTTCAGAGCAGCACAAGGTGGATCAGAAAGCTGTGGACTCACAGATTCTAGTGAAAATCAAAGCTGTTCCTCAGCTGAGGCTACCTGTGATCTGTTTTTGCTCTGACAAATGGAATTTATCTTCATAAATTAGTGTTCTAAATTTCTTATAAAGAACCTAATTAAGTAACTGATACATTTTAAAAAATAAAAGTACAATAAAAGTGGCATTTTAAAACGTGACTAACACATAAATAAAGGAGTAAATACCACAGATCTTCTCTGACATCAGATGGAGAAGAAAAATTCTTGCAGAGAGCAATTAGAAGGGTGAGAGACAGAAGCCATATAGGATGTTCACGTAAGGACCAAGCTGACATGAGGTCCAATTTATTTCTTATTTATTTTTTATTTCAAAGAGAGTAAAAAAGTGATTTAAAAAACATTAGAAACAATATATAATTTCAGAAAAACAAGATATGAATTCAACAATGGTTGTTAAATTGCATATTGTTGTCTTCAAAATGGTTCTTCAAATTACCAGGTATAAGCATGCAAAATTGGTCAAAAAATATTGGGCAATGTTACTTTCAATAAAGCAAAGCAGCCACCTAAAGACTCCTAGAATTAATAAACAAATTCAGTAGCTTAGCTGGATAGAAAGTCAACACTCAAAAATCTATAGTGTTCCTATACATAAACAACAAACTCACTGAGAGAGAAATTAGGGAACCCATATTTTTTTTTGTTTTGCAGTACTGGGGATTGAACTCAGGACCTTGCACTTGCCAGTCAAGTACTTATTCTGGTGAGCTATCTCCCTGGTCAAGCTATCTCCTTGGCCCACTATTTGCTTTTTTTTTTTTGGTGGAACTGGGGATTGAACTTAAGCCCTTGTGGCACTTGTCAGGGAAGCTCTTATTCTGTTGAGCCATCTCCTGGCCCCCCACACCTTTCACAATAGCATCCAGAAAACTGAAATACTTAGGAATCAATCTAGCAACATAAGTAAAATATCTATACAGTGAAAATCACAGTAGTCTAAGAAAAGAAATTAAAGATGATTTCAGAAAATGGAAAGACACTCCTTGCTCATGGATAGGAAGAACCAACGTTGTGAAAATGGCTATGAGGACCAATTTTTGCCTGAGCTCTCTATGGCATTTCAAAGTCAAGCCCAGCTGTGGACATCCAGATGCCAGTGGCATCAGGTGTGTCCCATCCCTAGGCAGGTCCCTTGGAGGCTGCTGGTGTCCACACTGTCACTGAAGGCTGAACAAAACTGCAAGACCAGCCAGCATGAGGAAGTTGCTTTCCTGCCTGCGGGAGGGATGTGCTAGGACTGCAGTGAAGTTGCTGACATTTCAACAGCTGAGCTGCAGACAGCTACCCCAGAGACCCAAGGGCAGACCTGGGGCCTGGTGTTTTGTGTCATAATGGGGCAACGCTGTTGCAGCTGCTGGTTCACGGCAGAGGGCCAGGACCTCTGGGATGGGTTGTGAGATTACCATATTTCCAGCTGTTTCCAAAAGAAGCCATTTGATACAGTCTCAGAGATGCCTTGCTTGGGGCATAGAAACAACCAATGAACCATGTGAGAATAAAATCTGGCAAAAAATACAAGCCAATAGATGTTTTACAGCAGCTACAGGAAATAAGTATTTAAAAGAAGCAAAATAAATATAGCTGAAGTATTTTAAAGACCAGAAATTCTGAATAGGTAAGCGAGAGTAAGATTTATATTTCCCATGGATGTTGCTGTTTTCAGGAATGAGGAGGAGCTCTGAGCTTTGGGGGCTAATTCTTGTAAGAATTTTTCTATAAAACCAATTCATGCCAGCCATTTTTTTTTCCAAGGGAAACATTTCATTTTATGGCCTTACTTTTTGCTTTTATCAGAGTCCAAAGTGAAAAAAAAAAGTAAACTGGGGAAGAAAAAAGTTTTTATATTTCATAAAAAGCCCCATCATGCCCAGCCAGATAACTGAGCAGACTAAAGCGCCTGCTTATGCAGACACAGGTTCGATACCCTGGCTGCCTTGCCGGCCCTGTCCCTGGGGTATGCTGGTGGTAATGGAGACTGGGATGATGGCACTTGCCTGTAATCCCAGAACTTGGGTGGCTGAAAAACTGGAAGGATCACTATGAGTCTGATCTGTGTAGTGATACCCTGTAGACTCTGTAAACACATTTAAAAAAAAACAAAGCCCATTATGATTTCCTGCATCTCTTTGTTTTTATTACTTACATATTATTGTTTCAGATACTTTGATCACATAACCATAAAAATCTCTAATAATTCTTTTTCATTTTATTTATTTATTTATTTAGACAGGGTCTTGCTATTATGCAGTTTAGGCTCTCCTTATGCTCACTTTTGTAGCCCCCAGGCTGGTCTTGAACTTGCAGTGATCCTTCTGTCTCACCCTCCTGAATGCTGGAATTACAGGCATGCATCATCACTGCAAGCATGGAGCTGGCATGCCTTGTGGGGCCAGGGATTAAACTTGGGTCCTTGTGTTTGCAAGGTAGGTGCTATCTGAGCTATCTTCCCAGCCCCTCTCCCAGAGACACTCATAATTCTAGGCAAAGAACTCTTACTATGCTACTCATCTTAAACACAAAGAAACTGAGTATCAGTTTGTAATATGTCTAAAATAATAAGGCTGATGAAGAGTACAGCAAGATTAACACAAGGTCTTTATGAATCTTACACATTTGTTTTGACACCTTCTCTCCCATGTTCACAGTAATGCTACTTGCCATCAGACTAAGTGTCATCAACACAGAACAGATGATGCCAATGTAGTGTGTGAGGTGTAGCCAGAAAACATGGTGTTTTACTAAAAATAAAAAATCTAATTATAGGCAAAGACATTTCCATTAACCCCTCTAAAAATACTCCTCAGGGGTTTAAAGACCTTTAATGCCACCACTCTTACCACTTCGCTCAGGAAGTCCTCTTTTCTGAGTATTTTTTGGTGGCTGCCTTGGTGTTTTCAATGGGTTAAATATGCTTATGGCAATCTCTGTCAAGCAAAAACATTACCAGCCAGGCAAGGTAGGGCACACCTGTAATCCCTGCCCTCAGGAGACTGAGGCAGGAGCGCCACAGGAAGTGCGAGGCCAGCCTGAGCTATGTAGCAAGACCATCAAAAAACTAAACTAAAAAAATAAATGAATAAAAATATTCCAGTGTATCCACATGCACTTGTGAGCTCTGGCACCGTGTAATTTCTGGCGCTTCCACAAAGTCAAACTGAGCACAGAAGGTGAGCATTGTAGTTCAATTCAAGCCACGTAGGCAGCCAGAACAGTGCAACTAAAGGCACTCATGAAACAGGATGTCCAAAATCACTTCAGAAAGTGAGGAGAGGGGGCCAGGGAGACAGCTCAGTAGAATAAGTCCTTGCCTGGCGAGTGTAAGGGTCTGAGTTCAATCCCAGGTTCTGCCAGGAAAAAAAAAAAAAAAAAAAAAGAAAGTGGGAACATTAGAATGAATGTCTTCAAAGGGAGTGGCAACATTTTTGAGAGAGATTAATGGAAATGTGTCCTTTAATTTTTTTAACAGATGAAACATTTACCATATTAGTTGATCACACCTCATGTATACATAACAGAAAACCACTGAACTGTTCAAAAGAGGAAAATCTATCATTGGCCACAACATGAAACACACTGTGCAAAGCCAAATAACCGAGAAACAGAAAGACAAATATCACATGACCTCAATCACTTGTGAAATCTAAAAAAGGCAAGGAAGAGCTTGGGGAATGGTAGGTTAAAGCATGCACAATTTTACTAAGCTCCAGAGCTCCAGCATATGACATGGTGACTATATTTAATAACAATTCTTTGTAGACTTAAAAATGAATGAGCATAAATATTGTATTCTGATCACAAAAACTATTTGAAATCTTGCGTAGTTTAATTGGCTTAATTTACTTATTCTACACTATAATGTATGTTTCAAAACATCATGGTATATATCATAAATATATATAATTTTAACCTGTCCATTTAAGAGATAAATACTAATAATAGAGGTGGAAATAAATGAGGAAAGAAAAACATCCATTCTTTTCTGTATGTCACGTTCCTTCTATTGGATTCCAAAAGCCGACCTTTTGTTTTTTCTATGTACTAAAGCAGTACAGCCAACAAAGGCAATACATTCTATTAATTCCCATAGCAATATGGGAGAGCCCATGAATTCAAACTGTGAGAGTAGATGCACTTATCTCTAGCTTATCAATTAAGATTCCTGCTGCAACATACTTATTGTACTAACATATAAAAATCTACTTTATTCATCGCCTCTCACCTTGCCTAACTAAAATTAGCCACGCTGTTATCCTCACTTAATAACCAAAGTTACTGAGGGAATAACCTGGATGAGAAGCTATGATACCCGAAGCTCATGGATAAGTGCTTTGAGTCTCCTGTCTAGACTCAATGAATAATTCAGAGGTCTAGTTGTTGGAAATCTAGTTAGGAGTCTGGCAGATGTGATTGCTTTTGCTCTGTGGCTTCCTGGACACCACCCTTGTCTATTTCCTTCTTATTGCCTGATCCCTTCTTAGGGAAAGGCATTTCCAATCCCTTAAGAATTGCAAAAAACAAAAAGGTGTGGTCCCAGCCTTCTCTTTGATTCTCTTTTTTCATTCAGTCAAAAAAAATGTGAGCTCTCAATGTATGTGCAAGTCAACTGCCTGTGGGCCTCCAGGTCTTCTTCTGGATCCACCTTGTATGCTCTGATTACCCTTTAATTCTGGTCACTTACAACCCTCCATCTTGGCCCCTCCAGGCGGCCCTGATGCTACTGCTGCCTCCTGTCAGAGGGCGAGCTCCGTGAACACGCTTCCTCTTCACTGTCCCTCCAGCTCCATGGGGAGGTCACCTCCAGCTGCTGCTCATCTCTGGTCGCTTCATTGCTTCGTGTTTGATTTCTCATATTTTCCATCACCATTTAATCAACCATCTGTATTAAATTCCATCTGTGCAAAATACCTAGAAGACATGGTTTCTGGCTGGATCCTGATAGATATACTCTCAGTTATAAGTCACAGCAGTCAACCCTGACATTTTGGTCTGGAAGAAATTTCTTACAAAAGATACTGGAGAGCTCCAAGAGTCTTTGAGAGTACAAAAATATCTGGGTTCAAGATAGGCAAGGAGCAGTGCTCAAAATCTCCCAGATTTTCTCATGAAGCCATCAGCATCATCACTCTTGAGGTGTAGGGCTGGAGCACTGCTGGCGCTAACACTGGAAGACACTGGAAGATGCTGCACCATCCAGCTTGTTTCTGTTACACTGTCAACAGAGTTAATTCTGGGCATTTCCTACTGCTTCATAACATGAGCTTCCAAATTAGAAACTGGCATAGATGCAGGTACATGCTTACTAGCCCTGCCTGCAAAGCAGCCTGAGGGTACACCTGACATTTTCAATGTCTGTCCCAGGAGATGGCTCTTCACAGGAGGAGCACTCCCTACACACAGGCCAGAGGTTCACCTGCTGAGTGATGTTTTAGTTTGGGCAAAATGTTCAGTAGGATTCAAGTCAAGGTGGTTAATTTGGAAGAAAAGGGATCCCAGGAATTACTGGTAAGGAAATGAGGGATGTGAGAAGGAAAAAGTCAATTGATGGTGAATCACCAGTCAAGGTTTTACTATGGGTGACTTGAGTTAAATGGCCTGGGGAGGCTTGGGGGGCCTTCTTTAAGAGCCACCCCAGGGTCCAGGGAGTTGGGGGAAATTACCCATCACCTGTTATCTGACTCCACTGAGATCAGCTGAGGACAGTGCTCGATTCAACCCCTTTTCCTCTTCCTGTTCTGTGAGCAGAGCAGGCCTCAGCAGCTGCAGCTAGGTCGGCACTGACAGCTGAAAGTCAGACAGATACCAAACAAGAAGCTAAGAGAAAGACATACATAAGGACATCGAGTACATCTGAAAGAAGAACAATAAAGAGTCACAGGCCCTAGAACAAGCTGAGCATTAAGGAAACAACAGTGAACAAGAGAAACACATTCCTGGCTTTACTAAGCCTATGGTTTTGAGATTCAGATGTGTGAAGAGGCAAGTACCAAACAACAGAACCAAAGATACCCAGCAGCAGATACCTAGGGAGCTGGAGCCAGGCTTCTGGGCCTCTATGATTCAGACAATGTGGACCACACCCTACACATTCCTGAGCCCCGCTCCCTAGGCTGGTGCTTGCTCAGTTTGAGTTTTTTATTTTTTTTATTTTATTGAAGTACAAATATCAATCAGACAGTTTTAAAACACCTTGACATGACAGATTAGATAAATTAATACATTGCAAACTGTTTTCATACTGTTTTGGTATCGTACAAGGTGCATACATGATATTATACTTACAGACATTATTATAGCAGATGTCTCTTATCAGTAAATTAAGAGTGTAGCTGTTTACTTATCTTATTTTTTATACCTGAATTATATCAAAAATTCAATAATTATTTTCCTAGTGGATGAGCATAGTACTAAAAGCCGACATAATATCCTGTCCAACCACCATTAGTGCAGATCTTGCCTCTCATAGAATTATGTAGAAGCACAGCATTATCTATCCCAACTGCATTGTCTATACACACATATCATGATTTTTTCTTTCTATACCTCTTCCTTTGTCTACACCTGTCAAAGGTGGGCACTCCATTGTCATTCAACAAACTTAGGTGCTTGAACTCGACAACACAACCCAACACAGTCCAGCATTCCACAACAATAGTGAGTTATTCAAAGAAGTAGTTGACCATAGCCATTTACAGCTCAGCTTAATATTATGGCCCCACGACGTATACTTCATTTTTATACTTTTCTGCTGGATGGTTAAGACCTAGGTAGAGCAAGACTTATATACCAACACATGTATTTTATGTTTCTTATGTGGTCAGTGAAGTCCCCTCAGGGGAAATCAACCAACAACAGATGTTGCAGAGGTTGTGGAGAAAAGGGAACACTTCTCCACTGCTGGTGGGAATGTAGACTGGTACAACCATTGTGGAGGTCAGTGTGGAGACTCCTCAAAACAGTAGGTCTAGAAATCCCATTCAAGCCAGCTATCCCCCTACTGGGAATTTTCCCAAAGGATCCGAAAACATTGTATCATAGTGATATATGTGTACCTATATTTATAGCAGCGCAATGTGTGATAGCAAAATCTTGGAAACAACCAAGATGTCCATCACATGAGGAATGGTTGAAAAAGATGTGGTATTGCAATATAATAGAGTATTATTCAGCTATTAAGAATGATAAATTTGAAGCATTTATACTGAAGTGGATACCACTTGAACATATACTCATAAGTGAAATAAACCAGACACACATGTGTAAATATCAAATAGTCTCTCTAGTATAGCACACTAAAGGCAGAAATACAAAAGGAAATGCACAACAACAACTAAAAACAATTCAGTCAGATAAGGCAAAGTGAATGGCATATGCTGCAGGATACTAATCAGCTTTTCTTCTGGATGGTTAACAACCTAAGTTCACAAGTCAGAGTTGGAGAAATAGAAGAGCCACAAGGCCAGCCAACATTTTGGCCCTAGCCTTTCAAGGTCAACGAAGACTCAGGACATAGGAAAACCTGTACTGCAACATCATGAAACTCAGTTGAGCTCCAAATTTTCTGAACAAGGAGATTATGGAGCCACAGAGGAAAGAGATCAAAGGTCTATAGTGTGCCTAGGGAGACTCACATGGAGAGAAAACTTTCTCTCAGGCTCTCACAGAGAGCAAACTTGTGAAGCATTGGCCGTGACTCATCCACATGGATGGCACAAAGGATATACAGAAAAATGTGCAGGACTACAAGTTTGAGTTTTCTGATCCTTCACTGAACTGTCAGGCACAGTCCCAGTGTGCTGCATTCACTGTCACTGTTCCTTTCCACAGGACCCCACAGGGTATGGCCCCATTCTATAGGAGAGAAAGTTGAGATATTCCTATTTACTCCTGTCTGCCCCTGATTGTTCTTCATATCTCAGCTCCTCTGTGTTTCTACCAAAAGTCTAGCCTGTGAAGCATGTCCCATTTCCCCTCCAGGGTCGTCTCTATCACAGAGACGGGTGTTGTGACTGGCACCTCTTTCTCACCTGTCCTCATGAGCTGCCCTCCCTGAGTGCAGCTGTTGGTGATCAACAAAGTAGGCCTAGCATCCAACTTCTGCTGGGACATTGAAGAAACAAACCCCATTCACCTACCATTATTGAATGATTTGAGTAAGCGCAGAGGCCTTGAGATGGTCAGTAACCTGACAATCACAACACCAAGAGGCAGCATAACTGAGGCTTGAACTATAGTATCTATCCCCAAGTCTCCTATATTTTCCTGAGCGTTAATCAACTTAGCTCTCCGTGTGGTAACCAGAAAATGTAAATTGCCTTAAATATTGCTATTCAAAGCTTACAAGGGAGGGATTGTCAATAATTTCTGATAATCAGAAAATGTAGGAATTACAAACAGAACTGTAGCCTACAAGCTAGAAGGATAAGGCCCTTTAGAGGGAAGGGCCCCTTTCAAAAGCTTTGGCTCGGCTGGACAAGCTTTAAAAGTTTTTCCATATTTAATATCCTAAAATTATAATTTTTTTAAATCTAATCTGTGAGTAAAAGGAAATTGCTCCCCCCAGCATCAGTAACTAATTGAGCTCATCAGCTAAATAAAATGAAGTAACTTAAGAATATTAGCAATAAAGTGGCCCTTGCGGCACCAGATACATTTTTAATTCTCCTGCAGATATTTCAGAAAAGCCACCACACACTCCCAGTTGTCAGACATTCACAGAGCCCAAGTTTTGGGGGAAGGAGGTAGCAGTGGTTTGAAAGATTTTAAGACAATTCTTTACCTGTTTTATTTCACCAGGCAACAGTCTTATTCTTTTGGTTTGTGAAATTAATAAGAGTCATCCATCCTCCACATTTCAGAATATCCTCATTCTTTTACATTTATTTTTCTATTTATCTATTTATTGGATACAGGGTCTCACTATGCAGTTCAGACTTGCAGGGATCCTCCTGTCTCAGCCTCCCTATTTTTGATATTACAGGCTCACACCACCACACCAGGGCTCTGGGGCTGGTCAGCATGTGGTACTGGGGATCAAACCTGGGTTCTTGTGTTTGCTAGGCAGGTGCTTAGACCACTGAGCTATCTCCTCAGCCCTCCTCATTTTAAAATAACCAAAAAGTGATAGGCTTAATAATGGCCTTTTGGCCCTAAGAGAAGGCAAGGGAAGGGCAGCCTTAGAGGCAGGAAATGAAACATGAAGTGGCCATAGGAATTATAAGGTACACATCCCAACTTCAGAATGCTAAATGAGATCCTAAGAAAGCCTTTGCATTGAAAAATTATGCTAATTCCAAAAATGCATTTAAGAAAAAAAATAAAATCTTCAAACAGTATTTGAAGACCTTATATCCTGTATCCAAATGATATATATATATATATATATATATATATATATATATATTTTTTTTTTTTTTTTTTTTTTTTTTTTTTTTTTTTTTTTTTTTTTTTTTTTTTTTTTTTTTTTTTTTTTGTCTCATAGGGTCTCACTATGCAGTTCAGGCTGGCCTTGAGCTCACTTTGTAGCTCAGGCTGGTCTCGAACTCACAACAATCCTCCTGCCTCAGCCTCCCGAGTGCTGGGATTACAGGCATGTGCCACCACGCTCAGCTCAAATGATATTTCTAGACATAGCTAAATTAGAGAGCATAAAATAAATAACATTTTTAATAACCAAAAAACGCATTTTTACATTTCCTGAAACAGAGTGTTTAGGTTCGTTTCTGAAATTATCATTAAAGACTCACCCACAAATAATCATAGACTGCTTTTATACTCAGCATAAACTTTCTTAGTAAGAAGTGAAATAGAGTTGAATTTCTACTTTAGTTGTTTTTCTTCTGGAGAAAAATGTACCTGTGCCCCATCATCTCTGAAATGGAAATCCATAAGGGCAAAAATCAGATTAACAGTTCATCAGTCATCACCTGGATTTGATCATTGATTCAGAAACTCAGAAGCCAACAACAGGTTGTGTTTCATGTTTTGCACCACTTCACTAACTTCCGGTACAGTCCGGCCACCATGGCTCACCACTCAGATTAAAATGCAGCTCAACGCAAGCTATCCAGGCCTGAGGATCACCAGCGCATCCACTCCTTCAGCCTCTCAGCTCCAGGCTGTCACAAGAAGCACCAAGAGTCAGGTGAAGACACCGAATGTAGATGTCATGTTAAGGAATGGTGAAAGAAAGCATTAAGACCAAACACCTGCATCACATAAGATGGGTAGGGTAGGAAGCGTGGCCCTGTACCCTTATGCCTCTGCTTGTGCTGACAGCCCAGCTCTTCTCTTTTTTAAAAAAAAATATTTATTTTATTGAAGTACAAATATCAACGAGACAGTTTTAAATTAATACGTTGCAAACTGTTTTCATAATGTTTTGGTATCATACAAGATGCATACCTGATATTATACTTACAGACATTATTATAGCAGATGTCTCTTATCAGTAAATTAAGAGAGTGTAGCTGTTTATGTATCTTAATTTTTATACCTGAATTATATCAAAGATTCAATACCTAATACTTTCTACCTTACTATTTTCCTAGTGACTGCCCATAGTACTAGAAGCCAACATAATATCCTGTCCAACCACCATTAGTACAAATCTTGCCTCTCATAGAATTATGTAGAGGCACAGCATTATCTATCCCAACTGTACTGTCCATAAACACACATCATGATTCTTCCTTTCTATACCCCTTCCTTTGTCTGCACCTGTCAACGATGGGCACTCCATTGTCATTCAACCAATTTAGGTACCTAAACTCGATGACACAATCCAACACAGTCCAGCATTCCACATTAATAGTGAGTTATCTGAAGAAGTTGTCAACTGTAGCCATTTACAGCTTAGCTTATTATTATGGCCCCACATTGTATACCTCATTTTTATACTTTTCTGCTGGATGGTTAAGACAGAGATAGAGCAAGACCAAAACATGTAGCTTTTGTTTCTGATGATGTCAGTGAAGTCCCCTCAGGGTTTATCTTGTAATCCTGTACCTTATTCTGCAGATCCTTTGTCTGTGTTATCCATGTGGATGAGTCATGGCCAATGCTTGATCAGTTTGCTCTCTCTGAGAGCCTGAGAGAAAGTTTTTTCTCCATGTGACTCTCCCCAGGCACACTAAAGAACTTTGATCTCTTTCCTCTGTGGCTCCATAATCTCCTTGTTCAGAAAATTTTGGGCACAACTGAGTTTCATGATGTTACAGTACAGGTTCTTCTATGTCCTGAGTCTTTGCTGACCTTGAAAGGCCAGGGCCAAACTGTTGGCTGTCCTTGTAGCTCTTCTATCTCTCCAATTTTGATCTGTGAACTTAGGTTATTGTCCATCCAGAAGAAAAGCTGATTAGTATCCTGCAGCATCTGCCATTCACTTTGCCTTATCTGACTGAATTGTTTTTAGTTGTTGTTGTACATTTCTATTTGTATTTCTTCTTTTGACTTCTTATGCTTGGGCGACTATATGATATTTACACATGTGTGTTTGGTTATGAGTATATGTTCAAGTGGCATCCACTTCAATATAAATGCTTCAAGCTTATCATCCTTAATAGCTGAGAAATACTCCATTATATAGAAATACCACATCTTTTTCAACCATTCCTCATGTGATGGACATCTTGGTTGTTTCCAAGATTTTGCTATCACACATTGTGCTGCTATAAACATAGGTACACGTGTATCCAAGTGATGATCAGTCATCACTTGGATTTGATTACATCTATGATATAATCTTTTCAGTTCATCTGGGAAAATTCTCAGTAGGGGGATAGCCAGCTTGAATGGGATTTCCAGTCCTACTCTTTTGAGGAGTCTCCACACTGACCTCCACAATGGTTGTACCAGTCTACATTCCTATCAGCACTGGAGAAGTGTTCCCTTTTCCCCACAACCTCTCCAACATTTGTTGTTGGTTGATTTCCTTATGATAGCCATTCTTTCTGGAGTGAGATGGTATTTCAGTGTTGTTTTCATTTGCATTTCATGGATGGCTAGCAATGTGAAGCATTTTTTCATATATTTATTCGCTTCTTTAATTTCGTCCTCTGAGAAGTGTGTATTCATCTCTGATGCCCATTTCTGAATCGGGTCTTTAAATTTATATCTTAGTTCTTTGTATATTCTAGACAGCAGACCTTTTTCTGATTTCTTATTAGCTAGGATTTTTTCAAAATTTGTGGGTTGTCTTTTCACTCTGTTGACAATTTCTTTTGACATGCAGAAGCTCCTTAAGAAGAGTTGATCCCAGTTGTTGATTCTTTCAAGTGCTTCCCATACAAATATATGTTTTTTCATGAACTCTTTACCTACCCCTATTCTTCAAGAATTCCTCCAGGAAGCCAAGTGCCAAGGGCAGAAAGCTGGCGTCATCTCAGAGAGAACCCATGCTCTGGCCTCTGAAGCTTGCAAAGATGTTCGTTCCTTTGCATGGAGGAAAGAATGTTGCTGATGGGGTTAAGGGTTGAAACAGACATTTTCTATGTTACTCAGGTGAACATGAAGTAGTCATATGAAGATCTAAAATATCCATGGAACTTCAAACTAGACTGATGTAAAGAAATAGAAGAAGATAAGAAATAATTTATTAAAAATGGTATCCCTGAAAAAAAAAAAAAAAAAGAATTCCTCCTACTTGATCTTCTAGGAGATTGAGTGTTTCTGTTTTAATGTTTAGATCTTTAATCCATTTTGAAGCCCCGCTCTTCTCAATTCATACTAACAAGCCTTCTAAAAAACCCACTCTGGAAGATTGAACATAGCACTAAGAGTTCTTTGTCCACATCACTGAAGACTGAATAGTTCAGAATATGAATGTTTTCCACATATATTACTTCCTGCTTATCCTAAGCTACTCTCCACAAGTTCAAGCACACAGGCCACTGACAACAAAACTTTAAGAGCTTTCACTGATACAGCCCACTGAGGCACACATGCAGTGGGTTCGCTGCCACTAAACCCTTTGTGTATTCAGTTTCCCCTAGATGAAAAGATCTTTTGTCGTCTCTACCTGTGAAAATAGGATTGGTTTTTGTGCCACTGCACACCTATTTCCCTTCTGTGAGGCATATCTAACTCATTACTTCTAATCATATGAATCACTGGTAGTTGTTAATTTATGCAAGGGACCTATGAATCCGAAAGAAAAATTCAGACCAAACATTTTCATAAAAATTATCATTATTATAATGTAGCCCATATTTACATATAAAGGATATTTCAGTCAAAGCACAAAACTAAAGAGGGAAATATGAGATTTATAAACCCAAATTCCTTTCCTCATTTTTTATGAGGCTGTGGTTTATCCTATATAGTGGATCATAAAGTTCAGAATAAACCTGAATTCCTATTATAAAATATAATAAGGATAGAAATTCAAACATAATATCATTTTATCTTGAACTATAAAAACTTCTCTCAGGGAAGAACATCTTACACCGTAAAAGTTATTTTAAGGGTTAGTAAATGTTTTAGTTCAGTTATTCCCACATCGGTCTGATACCCAGAATCATAAGCAGAACTTTTGAAAAATACTGGTTTCTTGGCATCATGCTTGTCTTACACATTGGCATTTTTAGGGTGTGGTACTCAACATTCTTATTCTATACAGGCTCTTCTGAGGGAGCCTTTATAGACTCTCATGACAGATGAATTTTTATAATTAAGTATCTAAGAAGGAGACTTCAGTAAATGTCCCTTACAAGTATATGTCAATGAATATATACACTCACGCCACGAGAATGTTTGGATTTCATTTACGCTGTAAATTTCAGGGGTGACATAGGCCATCAATTCATTCTGAAATTTTATGGGCAAAGATGGAGTACTCAAAGTTTCATATCTTAATAGATTCCTGAAATATAAATATTGCCTTAATAAAAGATATCTCCTGGCTAGCTGCAGTCAAACAAGAAAATACCTGAGAAGCAAAATTTGTTAAAATTCAATTTAATCATAAATAAAAGCTGATTTCACCTTTTCATTCATTGACTGATAGAATGATTTGGTGTTTTGAGACAGGGTTTGCTATATATTTCAGGCTGGCCTCTGAACTCACTATGTACCCCCAGCTGGCTTTGAACTTACGGTGCTCCTGCTGCCTCAGTTTTCTGTGAGTGCTAGGATCACAGCTGTGTACCATCATACCTGGCTTCACATTTAAAGATCCAGTACAAAAACCTATTTTTACATTTGATTGGATTTGTTTTTTTAATGTAGTAAATTTGTTTTACATGGTTACTGTGCCAAAATAGTTTTGTTACATGACATTTCAGTTTCTCAAATGAGGAAATAATTTATGTTTAAATAATTATAATTAGTTTTCTAAAAACAAAATTCCTCCAGATATAACTTATAGCTTGTTTAGGGTTACCAATTCACACCATAAAATAAAAGAAGATTTGAATCTAGTGGAGTCCATTAATTGGATGTTTTCTGACAACAATCTTTTAAACACAGCTGTATAGATAATCAATAAATGCATGACAATTAGTCTCCATTAATAGTAGTCTGTGTACTCATGCCTCAGTTGGAACAAAGGACAGGAGGGATACAAACAGACACGTTGATTGAAACCTAATAAATAAATAATATGGAAAATGGACCTGACTCTGAATACAGTAAGCTTAATGCAGCCTTGTGTAAAGGAAGGCCAATAGATAAAAATGGACAGAAATGTACAATTGAAATCTCATGGCAAATATTCACTTTCTCTTTGTGTTTGGGAAATATGCTTAGCAACAGAAACAAAGCGTAACAGTCCATAAGCTTTGGAGGACAACTCGGCCAAGGCAGGTGCTCCCCCATCTTCCGAATGTACCAGTTTGCCTTTTAAGTTCAGAGCACCCATGAAAATGTAAAAGCCATGGCTGTGGCAGGGCTGGGAAAGATACCACTGTAATATAAAGGAACTCTGGTTTGGAGAGGAAGAGCTGAAAAGAAGCTGATGGATGGCTACTAAGTGGCAGTAAAACAAGAGCAAGGAGTTACAGTGTGTTATTGCACTATGACATGACAATAAATAATGTTAAGGCATCATATATTTCAAAAAGCTAGAAAGAATTTGAATGCTTTTACTGTACAGAAATGATGAACGCAGTATCATATTCCTCCTGATTTAAATGTTAGACAATACATATACACATATTAAAATATTAGATTATACTTCATAAATAACATGCACATTCTATATTTTATGCATCAGTCAATTTAAGAAAAAACTATTTGGTTCCCCATGAAAGTATTGACAATTCTCACATGTATGAGTATAGGCATAGAGTAAAGCACAAATTGTAATTCTGATGCCAAACTATAGCAACTAATTTCCATACAGATGACACCATAAAGAGAAGGCTGATTGTGACAGATTATATATATTTTTAAATGACCATCATAGTACTTCTGATCCCATTTGTCTCTGTAGAAGTTATTACTCACTCCCATCAAGAGAATGTCACCTTGACAGTAAGAATATGGAGAGAGTGGTTTGGATAACTTCCAGGGTTAGGTACTAAACACCTGTAGAGGTTCAACCAGTTTTCTCCCAGGAGACTCACTTTACAAACCCCATCACTACAAGACACATAGCCACACGGAAGGGCCACTAAGAGTGGCTTCAGTCACAGCCCTTGGGTGATGCCAGCCAAGCAACATCAACCCCACACAAAGGAGGGCAGGTTGTTGCAGATGATGTTGCATTACCATGCTTAATATTAGGTAGAGCAGGGGCAAAATGTCCCCACTGCACTGCAACCAATCCCCACATCTACAGGCAAAATAAATTTTGTGATTGTTGTTATTAGGTTTTATCAGTGGTGGTAGTGGTGGTACACCAGAAAAGCAGAAATAAGGCAGGGGAGCCTTCATTAACTCTGAAGACACAGAGAGGATGGAAGGAAGGGAGATGGGCAGAACCTCTGATATGAGACAGGGAGGGTGAGACTTTATGGACTTTTGCTAGGGCCACAGCTTGAGGGGCAGCTGTAGTGACACACAAGGTGCCTGGAGGCTCCCTGGTGTGTGTGGGAGAGAGAGAAGAAAGGTGTATCCAGGGCTGGAGCGGGGAAGGAGGAGGAAGCGGTCATTGAGAAGATAAGATCTTGTTTTGGGGATTCAGCCGAGCCGGATCAGGGTCATGATAATTCAGCAGTTTGTACTCTGGCTGGAACCAGAGTGGGAAGCCACTCTTTCGGGTAGTTTGTTAGCAAGCAACCAGGACATATATCTAGTCTTATTCTATTTGTTCTTCTCTCAACAGCTTACATCATTTTTAATGAGGAAGACAATTTCACAATCATTTGGCAGTCGTATCTACAATGATTCACATACTATGCTGCCTGACTTTGTTACAACACCTTGCATCCAGCATATTTTGGGTCAGTGTTGACCAGCAGCACATATAAATTGTACTTGCTCAAATTATATGCAAAGGTTTTTAAATTCTAACAGTAACATATACTCATACTCATGAAATTCAATGTTTACAGGCTTCTCTGTTTCTGTACACCTCACACAAAAACACACACATGCATGCACACTTAAACATTTCTTGTATGTTGCATGAACTTCTTTTCAGCATGTCAGTACCAAGCTTGTGGATAATGGAAATGAGGTAACTGTGATTAATGGATGATAACTAATGGATGGCAGAGCACTAGGGATGATATTGCCATTTCCAGAGTTCTTGCTAGGTGCCAGCTGTTGCTGACTTGCTTTATATGCATTAACACACAGCCTATTAAAGTACATAAGATACATCAAGGAAAAGGGATCCGAAAATAAATTCAGACAAAAGAAATTCAATATTCTTTAAATCTTTGTGATGCTTTGCAAAAGCATTAGTATTTCCCTATACAGATGCAAGAGATCCCTAAGGGGAAAACAAATAATATAAACCACTGCATATGTGCTAGAAAGAGGTCTGTGCCTGGGGAGCAAGGTGCATGCTGCAAGTTCTTCCAATTATATCTATATGCAAATTACCCCAGAATGGATACTCTTGGCCAAACCAGAGCCATTTAGCAACTCGGATATCTTTTTTCGTTGTTGTTTTATTTTATTTTACTTTTTTAATAAAACAATCCAACACAATCAGCAGTCCATAGTAGAAGTTGTTGACTTGAGCCATTCACAGCTCAGTATATTAAGATGGCTTTACTTTATATACCTCCATTTTTATACTTTATATACCTCGATTTTTAAACTAAGATTAGTTTCCCTTGGTTAAGACCAAGTTAAAGCAAGACCTATATAACAAGAAATGTAACTTTTGTATCAGATAAGGTCAGTCAGGTACCCTCAGGGTTTATCCTGTAACCCTGCACCGCACTTTGTAGATCCCTTGTCAGTGTCAGCTTTGTGGATGAGTCACGACCATTGTTTGACCAATTTGTTCTCTGTGGAAGTCTGAGAGAAAGTTTTCTCTCCATGTGACTTTCCTTAGGCACACTATACATCATCAATTGCATTCCTCTGTGGCCTCATAATCTCCTTGGTCAGAAAATTTGGGGCACAACTGAGTTACATGATGTTACAGTACAAATTCTCCTATGCTCTGAATCTTCACTGACCTTGAAAGGCTAGGGTCAAAATGTTGGCTGACCTTGCAGCCTTTCTTTTTCTCCAATGTTTGATTTGCAAACTTAGGTTGTTAGCCCTCCAGAGGAGAAGCTTATTATTACCCTGCAACATACGCAGTTTGGTTTACCCACACTATTTTTCTAAATATCAAACATCATAGGTAGAACATGGAACATGTATTTTCCATCAAGTATTGAGATATTAAACTCTAAGTCCACACAGAATATGAAGAAAAATTTTTTTTAAAAACTAGGAATTACCACTTACATATATTTACATAGATATTTAGAAATCTATCCATACACAACATTGTAGCAGGAGCAACTCAGATATCTTAAGGATGTTTTGAGCTCGTCAAATCCAAAACATATGATACACCTTAATGCACACACACACTCACACACCATGGATACAAATACTTGTGCAAACTTCGGACTGGGAATATATTGAATACTAGCCCTTACTAAGTCCTCTCAATTGAAGATCATAAACATCTCTGTAATTCCTCCACTACTTTCTACTTTATAAGCATCTTTTATACAAAATACTGTTCACAGACTACTAATTGTCTTCCAACTTTCTTTTCTTTTCCTTTTTTTGTGTGTATTTAGTACAGAGTCTACAGGGTGTCCAGTATCCACCTGCATAGACTGGACTCAGAGTGATTCTCCTGTTTACAGCCTCCCGAGTGCTGGTGTTACAGGCATGACCACCACACCCAGTCTCAATTACCCTCTCACTGCACCCTGAGGGCGGGGCTGGCACAGCAGGCTGGGACTTTTTTTTTGTCCAACTTTCCATTTGAGCCAATTCCAACTCTTTATCCAACTCCTTCAACTTTTTTTTAGTTAAGAGTAATCAGTGTAACTTATTTCATCATTTTGCTCCCAGAATTAAAACTTAGTAGACAACACCTGTGCTATGGTTCTGACATAAAATATGACCCCAAAAGTTTCCTATGTTTGGAAGGGGATTGGATTGTAGGATGCTCACCTGTGGATTCAGCCATGGACATGCTCAGTTGCTGAGTGTGGTGCTAGCACGCGGGACCCGGCTGGGGGAGTCACTGGCGATGCGGCCTGGACGGCGCACTCCTGAGCCCGGCTTCTTCCTTCTCTCTCACTTGGCTGCCACGGACTTAGCTCGTCTGTGCCACCGTGCCTGCCTGTGATGTTGTTCCTCCCTTGGAATCAGATGACCATAGACTGAAACCATAAACCAAGATACACCTCCTCTCCTTCAAATTTCAGACTAAGTATTGTGTCCCAGGGATGGGAAAGCAGACTAAAGCACCCTGCTCTTATCATAAAAATCCACATTCTTATCATAGCTTGTAGGCCATGCACCATTACTCTTATGGCTTCAAACTGGTCCCATACTCCTTTTAGGTTTTTTGTTTTGTTTCATTTATGTATTTGGTACAGGGTCTCGCTATGCAGCTTAGACTTGCTGTGATCCTCCTGTTTTCAGCCTCCCCAGTGCTGGGATTACACGTGTGCGCCTCCATGCCTGGACTTGGTTGCTGGCTCAGTGCTGCCCTGGGAGGGGCTGGTGCGGTATGCGGGGCCAGGGATAGAACCCTGGTCCTCGGGCTTGCCTAAGTAGGCACTTAGTCTGCTGCACTGTCCCACTGGCCCGACACATATTCCTCTTTCTTTCAGCTCTCAGCCACACAAACTGTAATTTCCTTCAAACACACCAAGGTTTCTTTTACTCCAGCACATTTGTATATCTGCAACATATACCTGAGATGTTCTACCCTTCATCTAGTAATCTTATTACTTGTGCACTGAACTATTGGCTTAAAGATTAGTTTCCCAAGGAATACTTCCAGTGTTTCTGGAGTCGAGGTCACACTAGCACGTTCTTCTATACTGGCACAGTTGTCTCTTCACAGCACAAGTCACAATTTGAAGTTACACTATTGAAGCAATTTTTAAAATTACACTGTACATGTCGTTTCCCCAACTTGACCATAAACTCTTGGACATCCAAAGCCACTAGTGGGCTACAGTGATTGTCTGTGACAATATCCAGAACATGAAAGTGTCTCAGGAAATATTTGTTGAATAGACCAAATGGGTGAATGAATGAGTTACTCTAATCACAGGCTCAGACAACATTCCAGTTGATTCATAGTTGCAGGGAATGTAACCTACCAGTTTTCTGAGTGTGCTTCCAAAATATGGCTGTTGTTATTCATTTTCAGATATTTCATTTGAAAAACTGGGCCACTTTCTCTCTCAGCCACCAGAGCCAAAGATATAGCTGCAGCATGCGTTTTACTGGGAGGCACAGAGTCTCAGTTACTCTTCTCTAGTTCCTGGAACAAATACCTGACGCTCAAATCGGGGAAGGAAAGGTTTATTTTGGTCACAGTTACCGGAGGGTTCAGTCCATGCTCAGCAGGCTCCTAGGCAGCCTGGCACGTGGCAGAGGGCAGCCTTTCCTGGCAGTGGCAAAGAACAAGAGCACAAAAGGAGGAGCGGCAGCAGCTCAAGCTGCTAACTTCTCTTCCCTCCTTACAGTGAAATGAAAATCACCTGGCCCAGGGCAGGCGCGGCAGCCGCAGCACCCACAATAGCCAATCACAAACTCCAGTAGCAAGAGGCTTTGGGGGAGAGGCAAGATCTGCACTAACGGTGGTTGGACAGGATATTATGTCGGCTTCTAGTACTATGGACAACCACTAGGAAAATAATTATTGAATTTTTGATATAATTCAGGTATAGAAAATAAGCAGCTACACTCTTAATTCACTGATAAAAGATATCTGCTAAAATAATATCTGCAAATATATATCATGTATGCACCTTGTACAATACCAAAACGTTATGAAAACAGTTTGCAATGTATTAATTCATTGAATCTGTATGGTTAAGGTGTCTTGAAACTGAGTGAGATTTGTACTTCAATAAAATGAAAGGAAAAAAAAGAAATACATGAATAAATTTTACATTTTAGAAACAAAAAAAAAAAGAAAGAAAGGAAGAATCAAGATGTGTGTGTAGACAGTACAGTGGGGATAGATAATGCTGTGCTTCTACATAATCTTATGAGAGGCAAGATTTGCACTGATGGTGGTTGGACAGGATATTATATCAGGATTTAGTACTATGGACAACCACTAGGAAAATAAAAAGGTAGAATGTATTAATCATTGAATATTTGATGTAATTCAGGTATAAAAAATAAGATACGCAAAGAGCTACACTCTCTTTACTGATAAGAGTCATATGCTATAATAATGTCTGTAAGTATAATATCGTGTATGCACCTTCTATGATACCAAAACATTATGAAAACAGTTTGCAATGTATTAATTTATCAAATCGATCTTGTCAAGCTATCTTAAAAATGTCTCATTGATATTTGTACTTCAATAAAACAAAACTTAAAAAAATAAAATTAAAAAAAAAAAGAAATTGGAAACAAAAAAAAAAAAAAAAGAGGCTTTGGGGGGACAAATATACACAAACCATGACACATTTCCCAAATTGCCAACTGATTGTGGTGTACCACAAATAAATCTTAACAGAACAATTTATTTTTTCTCCTCTCCCATAATTTTGCAGTGTTGAAAATGCAAAAAAATTGCAGAAGTAAATAAATGTAACATATACAGAAATATATATATATATATATATATATATATATATATATATATATATATTAGGATACATACATATTTTTCAGGAAAAAAGTATATATATTATTCTTTAAAAGAGTTGATGAGAAATGGGAAATAAAATGAGCTGCATGAAAAATAAGAAGCATATGATCTTTATAGTCATTCAAAGGCAGGATATCAAATTGTAAGATTGCTACCTTCAAAGTTAACCAACTACCCAGATAAATATAAACAATATGGGTACTCTAGGCTTAAAGAAGCCAAGAGAATATGGAAATAATCAGGTGGGTGGTGGATGGACAAAAGCAATCCTTGAACATAAAATATTATTTGACTATTGTAACTGTTCCAGTTTCAGGTCACTGGCAATTATTATGATTTACAGAATAATAAATGTCTACATGGTGCCTTCTCAAATACCTCCTCTGCTTAAAGCACAAATGTTTTCCACAGCAGATTTATTTTTTCAATTAACTTCCTTATGGCCTCCAAGAAATTCTGTTGGGCTAGGCTGGATCTGAGACAGATGAAAGATAGTTATAGAAGTATTGGGTTTGTTCACTTATTCTTTAAGGTGGTTCTTTGAATACTGGACTGATGGTATTTCATTGAATTATTCTTTTCTTTTCTTTTTCTTTATGAAATTCCATAAAGTTTTATAAATCTCTTGTTTCTCTAACAGTGACAACAACAACAAAAAACTATCTGGGCATTGTAAATACTGGGTGGCTTTTGCAAGAGTTTGACCTCACTAGAGAGAGTATTTTGTGGTTCCTTGTTTCTGAGTCACAGAAATAATGTCTTCTCTTGAAAATAAAGCCATCATTCTTATGTCATTTCCAAAGTCAAAAGCATTGAAAAATACAAAGAAGCCAGGAGAAAGCCCTGCACTCTTCCTGTAGAAGCCAAAAATAAATAAATTAATTAAAGGAACATCTAAGAAAATATGCAGCATTCCAAAGCTTTTTCATGTTGGCAAAATAAATTAACTTACCAAAATATCTTAAATAAAAGATCAGAAACCAGAGGATAGCACTTTGCAAAGATCAAAAGATGAGTCAATATTAGAAAAACCTATTAGTGTAATTCACCAAGTTCCAAGTCAAGACAGCCTTACCCCATTCTTTTCCTGTACCTACTTCTCCTTATAAAAAGTTTGGCCCAAAATCTAAGTCCAAAAAGGAGTAGACGTGTGCTGGAACCTAAGCTGTGTGAGAAAGAATGAAGATGGGTTTCATCATATGTTACTATTATGAGGTTAATGGGAATCCAGTTTCTCATTCTCTGTAAAGGAAGTTACAAATGTGAATAAGGAGAAAACTGTGGAATTAGATTGAAGTCAACTAATTAAAAACTAATGGTGCATTAAACATGGTTAGATGGATGGATGGATGGATGAACAGATAGATAAAGATAAGATAGATGAATATAGAGATAGGTATACTTAGATAATATCGAAAAGTATGCATGTATATCCACATGAACAAATATCTTTAAGCAAGTAGCAATCTTTAAAAATCAATGGTCAGTTTGTAAACATACATACAAACCTGAAAGGTGATTGAGGTTCCTGAAGAAATTGGTTCTAGAGTTGAGACTAATAAAGCAACAGAGGAAACTACAGCATCTTGTATCAGAGAGTAAGGGCATGATCCAAGGATGCAAGGAATATTCACAAAAACACAGAAGTCAGCTTCAAGGGCCAAAGCTGCGTTAATGTGAGCAGCAAAATAGGTAACTTTTGTAATGTCACATCAAGTGTGACATCATGGGTTTATTCTGATATGAGTAAACAGATACAATACGAAGAATGGACTATTTATGCAGTCCCAGAATACCTCTCTACACACACACATGTGTGAATGAACACACATGCACACATGCATGTTTAAATAGAAAAAAGAACATTACAGAGAACAATAGGATTGATAACCCCTTAATGAAGTTAACTACTAGTAGGACAATTTGAAATTGTGCAACACTTGTTAATAAGAATGTAGTATCCATTCTTTGATATTTGTGGCCAAGGTATGTAATGTGAATCTAATCATGAGGACATATCAAACAAACTAAACTTAAAGAACAATGTTGAAAATAAGGGGTTTGTAAAAAAGGTCTGAGTCAATTAAATTAAGAGAGACTCAGTGGCTGCTTAGGCAGAGCGCAGTGGCTGAGTTTCCCCAGCAGGCTGTGCTGGCCCCACCCCTGGGGTGCACTGATACAGTGGCTTTGACTGGGCTTGGTGGCACATGCTTGGGGTCCTGAAAACAGGAATAATCCCAGCACTTGGGAGGCTGAAAACAGGAGAATCACTATGAGTCCAGTCTATATAGTGAGACAATGTACACCCTGTAGACCTTGTTCTAAATGAAAAAAAAGAAAGGAAAGAAAGAAAGAAAGAAAGAAAGAAAGAAAGAAAGAAAGAAAGAAAGAAAGAAAGAAAGAAAGAAAGAGACTCAAGGGACAGATATGATGAAATGTCTTCATATTGAAACCTGTGGTTTATATAATAAATTATCCCACAGTCAAGATGAATGCATAAAAATTACATGCAACAACTTCTTCAAATAACTTTGACCAAGGTAGAATTTTCATATCAAAAAATCACCCTTTCAAAGTATAAAACTCAATATTTTGATGTATTATTGATACGCAAACATTATCAACTAATTTTATGACATTTGCATTGCCTCCTGAAAGAAACTCCATACTCAGAGAGTATTTCCTTTTCCAAAACCCCTAGCTCCCTCACTAATATTAATCTGTCAGTCTCTACCAATCTGCTTTTTTATTTTGGGCCTTTCCTATGTCTTTCTGGGCTGGCTTTTTTCACTTAGCATAATGTTGTCCAGTTCATCCACACTTTAGCACGCGCAGTAT
Source organism: Ctenomys sociabilis (assembly GCA_004027165.1). Taxonomy (NCBI): domain Eukaryota; kingdom Metazoa; phylum Chordata; class Mammalia; order Rodentia; family Ctenomyidae; genus Ctenomys; species Ctenomys sociabilis. The sequence goes on along the minus strand of PVKA01006717.1, from coordinate 34,557 downwards.
TTTATTCCCACATTGCCACAGCCTTGATGATCACTAGAAGGCTCTGTATGACGGCCTATCTTGTGCCTCAGGCCCTGCTCCTTTGTGGACTGAATCTAATTTGGAAGCATGCTTCCATTTTGGTTTTTTTCTCCCTGGATATTACCATGGAAATTTTTGTGCATGGTCCTTATTCTCTCGTTTACTTACCAATGCTAAGATATTTATGGTTAGAGGATTTCATTGTGAACACCACCAAGTAACCTAGACAAACCTAGGAGGCACAGCCACTACCTACCTAGCTTAATGCTATATATGTACATATATGATGTGCTCCTCAGGCCACAAGGAACAGAACAATGGGTTAAACCAAGCACAAGAGAAAATGCTGTTTCTTTGAAGGAAAACCAGTCATGAGTCTCAGTAAATAACAGATTGATGTGGAAGCTGTTGGTTTAACATAGCATCCTGTTTTATAGTTAACTTTTAAAAATATAAGCAGAGGGCTATAAAATATTGATAAGAATATAGCACAGGAAGTGCTGTGAAGCAGTGCCATAGTGGATCATGACCAAGTATCATTACTGTATAAAATGACACGCATTCTACTTTTGCCTGACTGGCAGCAGAGTAGGTTTGTTCATACAACAAGCAAGTCATGCACCATACTACAGTGCTTTATAGTTGCATCTTCACTAGGTCATATAAATTTTCAGCTCTATTATCTTTTTCTTCAATTTTTATTCATCAACCATATATGCTTATGGGGTCCCATGTTATATTTTAAAACATGTGTATACTATTTAATATTCAAATAAGGATAAGCAATTTCTTCAAATACTATTTCTCTGTGGTAAAAATAGTCAGCAGCTTTTCTCCTAGCTTTTTTGAAATATGTAGCACGGTACCATTCTCCAGAGTCACTCTGTTGAGCAGCAGAACTTCAGAATTTCTTTCTCCCTTCCAACTGAGCATCCACTGATCAGGTCAGTCCCACTCTGTCTCTCCTTTTCCACCAATCTTCCTCTTGCCTCAGAACCAGTAGTTTACTCTCAGCTTCTGTGATATCAATTTTTTAGAATACATACTTGAGTAATTTCAGATGGTATTTATCTTTCTGTGTCTGGCTTATTTCAGTTAACATAATCTCACTCTGACTGCTGCAAATAAAATTATTCATTTTTATGGCTAAGTAGCATTCCATTGTATACACAGAGCCCATTTTCAATTCACAGATTCTATATCTTGGCCAATATGAATGGTGCTGAAATGAACCTGGGTGTGTAGATCTCTTGAACATAGTGATTTTAACAAATCATAAAAAACTGAAATTATCTCGAGTATCTTTTATGATCATATTGTAATAAAATAAGAAAGACTTTAAAAACTATACAAATACATAGAAATTAAACAGCACATTCCAAAGCAACAAATAGATCAAGGAAGAAATTAAGAAGAAAATTTAAAAAGTTCTCAAAACAAATGAAAATGGAAACACAACATACAGAAACCTCTAGTATACAAAAAAACAATACGGAGAAGTCTATAGCTATCGATACCTATATAAAGGAAGAACAAGGGTCTCAGATAAGTTATTAAACTCCAATGAACTAGAAAAACAAAACAAACCTAAAACTAGTAGAAAGAAATAATAAAGACTAGAAAAGAAAAAATATTAGACTTAAAAAACAATAAAAAGTTGACTTTTTTAAAAAACCCATAAGATTGATAACCCTTTAGCTAGACTATGACAGAGAGAGAACACTATAGGCCAATATCCCTAATTAACAAAGTTGCAAAAATCTTCAACAAAATACTAGCAAACTAGTATGTTAAAAAGATATTTCATCATGATCAAGTGGAATTTATTCAAGGATACAAGAACAGTTCTACATAAGCAAATCAATAAATGTGATATGCCACATCCTATCAGTATTATGAAAGATAAAAACCATCTAAGTATCTCGTTAGACACAAGAAAAGCCCTTGATAAAATCCAGCACCCCTTCACAAAAATTCTGAACAAAGTAGCTACAGAAGGAATGTATCTGAACATAATAAAGGGCCCATATAACATGTCCCATACACAGCCTCACACTGAAGAGGGAGAAACCAAAACCTTTCTTCCAGTAATATGGATCGGAATAAACATGCCCATTTTCAACATTTCTGTTCAGTGTAACACAGGAAGTATTAAGCAGAACAGTTAGGCAAGAGAAAGAAAAAAAAAGCATCCAACTAAGGAGAAGAAAGTCAAATTGTCACTATTTCCAGATGACATGCCCTAATGTAATAATAAAAAAAAAACCCTAAAACTTCGCCATATTATTACAATAAATAAATTCAAAAGAAATTAAAGATTCAAAGTCAACATACAAAAATCAGTAGTGTTTCTATAGGCCAGTGGTGAGTTATGTAAAAAAGAAATCTAGAAAAGCAATCTCATTTACAATAGCTACATTAAAAAACAAAACAAAACAACAACAACAAAAATACCCTGGGAAGAAATTTATCCAGAGAGGTAAGAGATCTCTAGTACAAAAACTTTAAAATAATGATGGAAGAAATTGAAAAAGACACATAGGAATAGGCAGGTCCATTATAATCTGCTACATAAGCTCTCCAATGCTGTTGACTGTCATTGCTACATACGTGGTCCAACACTGATGACTGGTCATTAGAGCATTTGGATGGCAAACAGCTGCAATCAACTGATGGGTTTGCTTTTACTATTAGAAGGACAACTGCCCAATAGAAATTTTCTCAGTTCTCTCTCTGCAGTGTCTTTACGTCTCATTGCCTGACACACGTTGAGGACTCACTCAGTTCTTCTTTGGTTGAACTGAACTTGAAGGTACTCAGAAGGAAAACAGAATTTTAGCCACTACTCAAACGAAGAGCAGCTTCTGCATACTTGAACTATTATGGTGGTGGAAACAACAACTGATGTTTTTTCACCATTCACGTTCTTTAATGCGTCATGTTAATTAATCCTCAGAAAACTGAATGTACTATATGTCACTAATAGCTCCACTTTGTCAAAAAAGAAATTTCCCCAGAGCATGCTGGTATTGGGCAGGGCAACCAGGGCTTATTGAAACAGAAGGAAAAAAAAGTAAATTGCATTATTTGCATACATACAAAAATAAACTAAATTTGAAAATATACTATGTTCACAGATATGAAAAGTTTTCTCCAACATTTGTAAGCCTTTTCCTCAATCTCATTTACTAAAACCTGTAGCATCTTTCCAATAGTTTCGACTGAAATATTTTCCCTCATGCCAGCAGGCAGATCTCTACAGAGCTTTGGACCAGCCATTCCTGGCTTGATATTTAATACTTACTGACCGCTGTGTTTTCTGCATTCTGTCTGACTTCTCAGAATGGTAGAACTTTTCACAAACTGCTCCAGAAAGTTGCCTTGCTCTGCTCCTCACCCCTCCCTGTGCATCAAGTGCTCTGCCATGACGGCTTTCCTCTGCTGTGTCCAGGGACCATGCTGTCCTGTTCACATGGCCTGCAGGGAGGTAGGCAGTAATTGTTGATGTGTTCTCTTGTGTATGGGAACTGAACTGAACTGTGCCTCAGAGAAATGATGCAGATTTTTATTTTTTTGTGTGTGTACAAAGATTTCATTATCTCAAACCACAGGAGCCAGAAGCACATCTGGCAGGGAAAATGAAGCTGGAGATGGAACCAAGACGAGATTAGGAGAAGCCTTGAGCGCAGGCAACCGAGCTCAGATTTGATGCAGAAATAAATAGCCTGGAGGATTTCTGAGCACAGGAATGATGTGATGAAAGCAGTGATTAAAGAAGATGAAATACAAGCAGGACAAATCGAAGGGAAGGACTAGAATCCAAGAGGAAGCAGTAATCCTGGCCCAAGGGAGGTAGAGAAAGCTGGCCTAACAGGAGAGAGGTCTGTGATTGCATATGAATTAATTAACACATGCCCATCCATAATTCACTTTAATACCATCTCACTATCCAGCTTTTTTAAAATGCTCCTACTAAATTTAGCAGAGCAAAGATAAACCTATAAGGAGCTGAGTACTTTTATAAAAATTATAATCAAATTTCATCTCTGTGAGCATAATGGTTTAACAGTCTAAGCATCCTGCAGAGCAAATAAGCTTTACCATGAGCATGGGGAACAGTTTCTTAGGCAGAAACAGATTGCAGAAAAATGTCTATTAGGCCCTTATTCATAGAATAAACAAGCACAGTGAAAATCAAATAGCTTTTAAGAGCAAATCATGCAGATGAAGCCCAGGGAGGGGAGAGAAGTGGTAGCCTCCCTAGCCATAGTTCCAACCCAAGTGCTCCTAAGTCACTGCCCTGCAGGACTCTGACAGTGTCCTAGAGTCAAGTTTTCTCTTGGGCAGGAAGAACAGATTGACTTTCCTGTGGGTGAACCAGCCTTGCTCCAGCCAAAAAATCTTACATTCTAAGCCTCTCTGAGCTTTCATTTGAGATTCAAATGGTCCAGAGACGTAAAGGCTATTGGCATTCAGATTTACATCTGAAAAGAACCGTGAAGAACTACCAAACTGATAGTTTATGAATATTTTGACAATGTACAATTCTTACTGACAATTAAATCTCATCAAACTCCAGTGGATCAACACTAACATGGAGCTCCTCGGGTAGAGGTGGGGTGAACGGCTTAGCACTTCTGCCCCTCATTTGCTGTCTTGCCCCCTTGTTCAGAGCACACACACTTAGCAGATCCCAAAGCTTTTCAGAACCCTGGGTCTACAGAAAGAAGAGTTCCAAAATACTTGAAGGGGTGTGTGTGTGTGTGTGTGTGTGTGTGTGTGTGTGTGTATTCTTGTGACCAGTGACAACCTGAAGCCCAGAAAGCTTAAGACAGGATTTCCATTTCTCCCCCAAATGTATAGCATGCTAGCCAAAGGTAAATATCCATTTAAATGATTTAATAAAATGAACTCACAAACTCATCAGTTTGTAAATAATTGACACACCTTATGACCCAATAGGTCCTTACCTAGGCAGGAATCCAATTGGTGCTCTTCAGGCCGTTCGTGGAAAAGCATCCCTGGGTTGTGGCATCACTTCAGTCACTGTAAATACCATTTTGTTGTGAGAAACCCATGTTCTCATATATACACATATTCACACAAATGCAGCACATATGGGTGCTCAGTTCCAGTGTAAAGAGTACCTTGTACCGCGAGTACAGACAACACATTTTAAGAAGAATGCTATCCTGGAAATGCTTTTGCGCACTGGGAAGGAAATGCATAAGAAGCATTGTTTATTGTGGTGCAAGATTACTAGCAATCAAAGTGTTCATCAACTGGAGGGTGGATAAGTGTACAGTGGTCTTTCCATTGAACATACCAAAAGCAGTATAAGTGAATGAACTCAAAACTAAGTTGCTGAAATAGAATGAGAAATTCAAAATGGCAAATGCAGCAGGCAAACTCAAGACAGCCTTTGTCTCTAGGGTGGAAGGAGGGGATGAGATTAAGGAAAAGTCTACAAAGAACTTCAAATACTTGTGGAGCCAACCTATCAAAATGTTGGAGTTGCCTCAAACTAGATGTGACACAAAAGTTTTTGTTATTTTGTTCTATTTTTTGCTGTTGGTTGAAAATATTTTATAAAGCCATGGACACCAACATGAAGCTGAGTGACTGATTGCTTGAGTGTTCTAGATGAAGCACACCAGAGCAAGGTACTTATTGATCCTAAGTCCCGTCTTTCTATAAGGACTAGCATTATATTGGGTCCTAATCTTAGTACGTTTTTTGTCACCTGAAAGAGATCACTCCCCATAATCCATCAAGGTCACATCTGTTCTGGTCAGCAACAGCACAAAACATATTTTGCTTTGTGGCTGCTGAGTTGCTACTTCACATTGTGACACTGGGCTCAGTGTGAAGCTACTGAAGATCAGTAGAGAGATAATCCAGGTATAAAGAAAAGAAAAGAAAAACAGAGAGAGAGAGAGAGGAGAGAAGAGAGATGACGAGAGAGGAGAGGAGAGCCAGCTTTGATTGAAGAAGTAGGAAGCAAATCATTTAAACTGGAATATTGCTGAGCAAACATATAACAAGCACAGAGGTTATTTTAGATGATGAGGGTAACTTGGAAGAGTGGCATTTTATATCCTTTAGTCATAAACATAGAATCAAACAACTGGGTCTTATTAACCTTTTTATTCTAATCTACCTTAGGACAAATGATACAAAAGATAGGACTATGACTGGAAAAGCCTAACACAGAAAGATATATGATATTCTGGAAACCTTCAAGGCAGTGGTTTTATCAATGGCTCCTTCCAGGGACACTGGTACTCCTCAAGCTGTGTCAGAGGCTCTCACTTCTGTTTCTTGTTTCAGTTTAATCAGTTTAACAATAACCCACAACCATCGGACCAACTTGTTCCTTGTTTCAGACTAGACAGTAATGACAATGTCCCAGTGAGCTTTTGTTTTTCAGGTGGGTAAGCTAAGGGGAGCAGTCCCTTGGATTGCAGAGCTGGGAGCAGATCAGACTTTGTAGTTAAGAGAAAAGTACATGCAGAAGGATCTAGAAGGAAGTACTCTTACCAGAGATGGTGAGGGTATGTCACTAAAAATCAGAAGCTATTGTTTAGAATGTCTAAGACTTAAAAAAAAAAAAAAAAAAAAAAAAAAAAAAAAAAAAAAAAAAAAAAAGAAACTACTTCAGGACTGGAGCAGAGGCTTTTAAAGTTCTACTTAAATTATGTTTAATTTTTCCTATGTCATCAATCCCCAGAAAATAAAAATCAAGATAGACTTCTATGAAACTCAAGAAACTTAAACAGAGGTCCAGTATTGCCACTTACTGAATAAATTGAACCTTCTCACCCTTGTTTTTATTTGAAAAGAGAAAAATAATGCCTACTATTGCACTTAGGACAATGAGTCTCAATGCAAACAGAGGCACCAAGAATTCTGGGATATACTGCACTCATGAGGACTTGTCTATTTATTTAATGTAATTAGTACAGGTTCTCGCCACACAGATCAGACTTATAGTGATCCTCCTGTTTTCAGCCTCCCAAGTGCTGGGATTACAGGTGCACGCCACCATACCCAGTCTCAGTGGCCTCTCAGTGCGCCCTGGTGGCAGGGCTGGCACAGCCAGGATCAAACCCTGGTCCCTGCATCTGCCTAAACAGGTGCTTTAATCTGCTAAGCTATCTGTCCAGCCCTATTTTTAAAATTTTAAAATTTTTAAAAAATTTGTTCCATATGTCAAAGAGTACATCACAATACAATGCTGTAACCCCCTGTGCAAGACCTGGTCCCAGAGCGCCTTCTTTTGTAGTATGATCATTAACCTTGGTCAGCCCATTGTTTCATTCTAGTTGTTTTTCTCAGCCAGGGAGGCCTGAATCCAAGGTTTTGAAGTGGTAGGCTGGGCATTTCTAGGCAACCTTGCCTTCCCTCAGGACAATCATATCCCCAAACCCCACCAATCACACAGGACATCTAACTTCTCAATATACAATTACAGAGTTTCCAACTACTGCCAAGTTCAAGCATTAGAGAACAGAAAACTAAATTTCCTATCCTAGAAGAGTGGAGAACCAGTTTTGCAGGTGCTCTGCTAGAAGTGGGGGTGGTGGCATCCTACCATTTTTGTGCTGGGCAAAATGAGACACTTGGTTAACAACCTAAGTTCACAGATAAAAACTGGAGAAATAGAAGAACTGCAAGGCCAGCCAACATTTTGGCCCTAGCCTTTCAAGGTCAGTGAAGACTCTGGGCATAGGAGAACCTCTACTATAACATCATGAAACTCAGTTGTGCCCAAAATTTTCTGATCAATGAGATTATAGAGCCACAGAGGAAAGAGATTGATGATGTATAGTGTGCCTGGGGAGAGTCACACGGAGAGAAAACTTTTTCTCAGGCTCTCACAGAGAGCAAACTGGTCAGGCATTGGCCGTGACTTATCTGCATGGATGAGACAGACAAAGGATCTACAGAGTAAGGTACAGGATTATAAGATAAACCCTAAGGGGACTTCACTGACCTCATCAAAAACAAAAGCTACATCTTTTGGTATATAGGTCTTGATCTATCCCGGTCTTAACCATCCAGCAGAAAGGTATAAAAATGAGGTATACAACGTGAGGCCATAATAACAAGTTGAGCTGTAAATGGCTATAGTGAACAACTTCTTCAGATAACTCACTATTAATGTGGAATGCTGGGCTGTGTTGGATTTTGTTGCTGAGTTCAGGCACCTATATTAGTTTAATGACAATGGAGTGTCCATCTTTGACAGGTCTAGACAAAAAAAAAGGGGGAATACAAAGGAAGAATCATGATGTGTGTGTATAAACAATACAGTTAGGATAAATATGCTGTGCTTCTGCATAATTCTATGAGAAGCAAGATTTGCACTAATAGTGGTTGGACAAGATATTATGTTGGCTCCTGGTACTATGGACAGACACTGGGGAGACAACAAAGTAGAGGGTGTTAATCATTGGATCTGTGATATAAATCAGTTGTAGAGAAATAAGATCGGTGTATAGCTGCACTCTCTTCATTCACTGATTATAAACATCTGCTATAATAATGCCTGTAAGTATAATATCATGTGTGCACCTTGTACGACACCAAATCATTACGGAAACATTTTGCAATGTATTGATTTGTCAAATCTGTCCTGTTAATTCGTCTTAAAACTGTCTCATCACTATTTTTTCTTCAATAAAAATAATAATAATAATAAAAAGACACTTGAGGAACGTAAGACAGGATGACTTTTGAGAAAGGTTCTGGCCCCGTGACCACAGGTGGCTGCTTCACTGCTAAGTAACATTTGAAAATGGCATGGGACATGAGCAGCCCAGCAGGCTGTGACCCACTGCAGGTTGGGAACCCCAGCAAGGACCCTCACAGGCTCTCTGCCTCCCTGTTCTGGTGTCTGCACTGGTGGCTCTCAGAAGGAGGCAGATGCCAGGCTGGCAGCTGCGGCTGGAGGGGGAGGCTGGAGTGTGGCCTGGAAGGAGTTGTGCACCAGCTGAATGCTTAGTCAGTCCCTCCGGAGCAGGGCTGAGCCACCCAAGGGAAGCCAGGTCTGGCAGCTCAGGTGAAAGACAGACCTCTAGGGAGCCGTGGCAGGGGAGACAGATCTGTTCTTGATGAGAAAAGACAGATGAGATCAGTCACTTTGGTCTGAGAGTCCACAGCTCCAGCAAATCCCTTTCTCTGTTCTCTGACAACCTGCAACAGATGATAGGGAAATTCACACTCCACAAGACACAGCTCAGGCAGCAGCCTCGAGATAGATCCTGAGGCCGGTGAACTGAGCCCAGGACAGTGAGATAAGCAGGGTGGCTTTTCTAATCCTCAAGCAGTGTGGCACCCATCAGTGAGCCATTCTACACCCCAGCAGGCCATGCCCACACCTCTTGGGTTCCCTGCACAGGACACCTCCTCCTGAACAGTTTGGCCCTGGGATCTTGCTCAATTGGCTTCTTTTTCTAATTAGAGTCTCATTTCAAATACTGCTTTCTTGCCTTCAAGCAGGCATAGGGGCCAGGGTTCAATCCCTGAGCCTGCCATGCCAGTCCTGCCCCCAGGGCGCACTGAGCTGGCAATTGAGACTGGGTGTGATGGTGCATGCCTGTAAACCCAGCTCCTGGGAGGCTGTAAACTTGCAGATCACTATGAGTCCTATCAGCAGTGAGACCCTGTAGTCTCTTCCCTTAAAAAAAAAAAATACCACTTTCTTACATGGCCTTCTCGACAGTCTAATACAACACCCTGTACTATGCTTTCATACAGCTTCTCATTATCTAAAGTTATCATGCTCATTTTATTTTCACTGCCTACTTTTCCTGAAAGACTGTTTGTTTAATGAGAGCCAACATCTTTATCTTCACTAATCTATCCTCAGCACCTAAGTAAATATCCAGCAGATAATGAGGGATCACTAAAAGTCAATAGAATCAGTTAGTTAATTAATCCTATCTCAGACTGTAGGTGCCACCAGCCTCTCTGCTCTGCAGCAGTGGTGGGATTGCAGTGCTCCTGGGTGGCTTTGGTGCACGCTTATGAGTACGTCCCCATTTCATGAGCCATCGCCTCCTCTTCTCTTCCATCAAAGACTGAGAATCACTCTGCTTCATAGACATTGGCTCCTGGTACTCATGTGTTACACTAGGGAATACTTTTTTTTTATATAAGTAAAAACAATGCTGACAATGTATTAAAGTATACTGTAATTGCAACAAGTAAATTCTCATTTTTCTCTGATAAGAACAGATGAGGAGGCACAGCTGCATTCCACTGTTTGGCCATAGAAGAACTTAGCTCTTTCAGCTTTGCAAATTCTAGTCCTAGCATATAGCTTTCACCTCACAGTTGTCACGTTATGATCACAAGATAGCTGCTGTACCGCTGGGTGTCGTAGCTGCATTCCCAAGAAGAAAAGCAAAAGCACAGGAAAAAAAAAGAGTTGGCCTATATCTATTGTTTGTTTTTTTTTTTTAAATAAGGAAAATAAAAGCATTCCCCGAATATATCCAGCCAATTTCTGCAAGAGACACATCATGCGGGCAATGATGGACAAAGGAAAATGGGATTACTATGACTGAGAGAGACTTAGAATTCATCTCCTGCAACTAGAGAAGGATCTGTTTCCCAAAAGGCCAAGCTGTTGCTGTATGTATTCTCCTGAAAAAAAAAATAGTATTTTTAACAAGAAAGATGAGAAAGGTAACTGTCATATATGTCATAGTTAAATGGTGTAGAATGGACATTTGACACAATGCTGGGCTTATGGAAATCCATTTTTTAAGAACTATAGCTGAGACACCCAGAAATTGAGTTTTAAAGGTAGATCCTTTAGGCTGTCTGAACCTTCTTGGATGTTGAAATTCTTTAAACCCCACCTTGCGCTGAAGAATCTTCCTTCACAAGCCAACTCAAAGTAGTTTCTGTCATTTAAACACAAAGACTCTTCACCACAAGAGCACCGACCTGTCAACATGCTGCACAGCTTGGTCAGGGTGGGCCACACACTTTCCATGGCATGGCAGGTGGCATTCGCACCTCCATCAGGAGGTGGCCCAGGCACTCTGCTCTGTGAGGTGACCCGCACAGTGTAGACATTATGTCATCAGCCTGACAACATCTTCTCCTTCCTCTCCACTTCCAGACAGTGTTTCCTGAGTTCTCAGATACAGAGAGGGCTTTGTGGGTGCTAAAATCAGTGTCTGTCGGAGCTTGGGGCATGCAATAGCACCCAAATGAACAAGCCAAGCAGTGCAATTGCTGAAGGTCACAGCCCAAAACTATACGAAGAGCCAAAGGCATACTATTCCTCCTGATTGCCAGCCCAGGGCCTTTGTTTTGTTTTGAAGCTGCTTGACTATCCAGGTCAAATAAACACCATCTTCTGTACCTCCACATTTAGAAACCACCAGTACAGGGAGAAAGTCTCACTGGCTCAGTTCAGGACTCCAGTCCTGCTAACAGCAACAAGGAATATTCTGTGACAGACTACAAGGATTCTCGCTCATGTGACCCTCCTTTGTGCAGATGGCTGTAGGTCTTGCTTTATCATCGATGCACTTAACCTATATTCAGAGATATACACCGAAAATTACTTTTCAGTGTATACCTCTCCTAAGCATATGCAAATGTTAGGTAGGATTTATCAAAATAAATCCTACTTGCAACACACACATTTACATGAACAAACAGTGCCATGATCAAGGTGCTTTTAGAAACACCTTGTTAGAGTGAAATGGCTTTGTCACTAACAGGCATGGGGAAGCCTTCACTGTCCATGACACTGGATGAGTGTCCTAAAGAGAAATGCAGCATGAAGTCCTGTTCTTTGACACACATGTGCAGTACGATGATCTAAAAGAAAGAGACTTCAGGAAGAACTGTCAGTGGGAAGGAGCGCACCAGTGCACCATCACATGAACTTTGTATTTTTTTTGTGCACCAAGAAGCATATTCTGTGATATGTGTTATGGGCTACCTCGGTGCTCCTTCGTGAATACGGGAGAGCACTTCCCCTCAGCCCAGGGCTTCTGAGTTCTGCAGCACCCGTGCCATCCTGGCCAGAAGCACATTATGCTTAGGAGGCTTTGCATTGTGCTACTGGACTGACGGTGCCCTTTCTCTCACCCTCAGGCCACCTTCCTTCAAAGCAAGCACGCAAGGCCACGTGAGAGCAGGAAGAGTGGCGCCACCACTGGAGAGCTTAACACTCTTTTTCTTCCACTGCAACATTTGATCAAAGCAATTTGGATTTGGGTGAAGGTGACCAAGCCACACTGACCTTGATGACTTGGTATACAAACTAAAATTGTTCATCTTGTTTAGCTCTATCTGCCCCCAAAGGCTGCTTGCTATACCATAACAAAAATAGCCTTCCTACCAAATATACCAACATATCCCCAAGATATGTCACATTTGGATTTTCCTAAGCTTCACATGCTTTAAGCATCTCTAACTGTTAGGGCATTTTAGAATTCAATCCCTTGATTGACATTGTCCTGGCAGAACCTCACACGTAGGTAATCTGGAAATAAAAGTGTACTGCCTGGCAGCTGTATTACCCTCCAGATCAAAAGTTTCAGGCTACCTTAATAAGTATCTAATATTTACTCTGGTCTTGTATTTCCCAACCTGAACTCTTTGAAATATTTGAGAAAAATCTAGATTGTAATCACACACTCTTCTATGTAGCTCCAGTGAGAAAAGAATGGCCCTCCCTACAGTGAAGGGAAGTAGGAAAATTGCAAGTAATGTAATAGGAGAAAATGAACAGTGGTGGTCAGAGAAGCCAAATCCTATTCAGTCTTTACATAGCTGGTGTTATGAATTGAATTTTTCTCCCTAGAGAATCCTACCCATTACTCTCTCAGAATGTGACTTCTTTTGTATATACGGTCTCCAGAAATGAGTTAATTAAGTTCACATGAGATGACTAGGGTATACCTAGTCCAGTAGGACTGGTCTACTTATAAGAGGAGAAAATTTGGACAAGAATATCCCTTCAAGGAAAATCATGGGAACCAACATAGTGAGGAAATAGCTCCTGACTAGCCAGAGAGTACGATGTGCAACAGAGTTTTATCTGAGGAGAAACCAGACCTGCCAATGCCATCACTTTGGAATTTCAACCTCTAGAACTGTGAGACAGCCAATGTTTCTTGTGGAAGTCCCAGTGCTCCTAGTACTGTGCCGCTGCAGCCCTGACAAACCAACACTGTTGTGTTTCTGGCAAGTCTCTAATTTCTCCGCACCTCTGTCTCTCCATCAACTTTGGGGGTAGGCAGCCTTTGAAATCACTTCAGTCTATGAAGGTTAATGGTCAAGGAGGAAGGTGGCCTCTTGCCAGTTCTCCTGAGATGCAAACATTACTACTTCTGAGAAAAGCTGTCCTTCATATCTACACATCAATAGATTATGGATGGTGGAAACTCACTTCGATTGTCTCGTCTGACCACCCTCATTTGTACATCAGTAATGGATTTAGAAAGCAAAAAAAAAAAGAGGCAAGGAGGCTCAAACTTGTAGGTTCACATCCTTTCACACATCATTTGTAAAAACTGGTCTAAGATAGATTCCAATGGGTATGCCATGGTGGGGCTGGGATGATCTGTAACAACTATAAATTTTGTTACGTAGCTCTCCATGACAGACTCTCTGTAAAGTAAATAATAAAAACACATTTTGTACTCTCGCCAAAGCCTATTTCTGGTCTCTCTGTAGCTAGAACGTTTATCATGAAAGGAAACATCTTTCAGGGACAACTATTAAACTTCAGATGACTGCTGTCCTGCTCTATATCACCAATAAAACAACTATGACCCTCTGCAACGTGTGTTGGCCTCTCACCAGCAGGTATCACTCTGGCATAAAGCTGGACCATTAAAGCAGCTTCAAAGCCTAGACTATAAAATTAATGCCAGACACATAATGGATAAAGGGGCCACTTTGGCAACTGAAAGTATGATTCTAAATGCTGTAAAACAGGACTGATATTCCAGTTCCTTTTCTCTAGCTCACTGAATGTATATTTCTCTGTCAAAGCAAAAGGAAAATAAGCATCCCATGTTAGGGTATGATTTTATCCCAGTAGCCCAGAGCGACCTTTTTATAAGCAGCTGAACAGTCGGCTTAGTAGTAACTATACTGAAATATGAACAACTTATGTAGAAAACATAAATCCACCATTCAAATGCTCAGGGCTTGCCTTGGTCGGGGTCCCATTGAGATGGAACACACATATTAGAGTAATACAAAGAAGATTTATTTACTATGGAACTTTTTTTCTACACATATATATACAGGGCATAAGACTGTGGATTTTAGCTCAGGTGTGGAAGCTGACTTTTGCCACCCTTTGCACCAGCAGACAAGGAAAAGAAGGCATTCCCAGGATAGAGGAGGAGGGAACCATTCTGAGAAACTCTGGCCTTGAGAAGAGGTAGTGAAAGGTGGCCTTGCAAGGAGGGAAAACAAGAACTCAGTCCCTGCCTTTGGTCTCTTCCTTCTGTTTAGTTTCCTGCCAGGAAATCTCACTGGCCACACCCAACCAGAGACAAAAGCATGGTGCTCACTGGTGTGATGTTCAAGGTCCTTGAAGGGTGAGTAGATGAAAGGGAAATTGGGTGGTATTCAGCACAGGGCCAAATAACCCCACCAAACTCACTAGGTATCAATACCCTCTGAGAAAAGAGACTTGCATAGTTTTGTTCACTATTCTGTCCCTCGCCACAACCTTCCAATGTCAACCAATTCACTGAGTTGCTAACACCAGCTAGGTGGCCAACACTTGAGTTCAGTAAAGACACGACTTTTTTACCCTAAATGTTAAGGACACAGTTCACCACCTGTGGAAAGGATCTTCAGGCTACCTTTGCTCCTGTACATCCTACCACAAACATGGGGGTACAACACAGCCACCTCCACATTCAGTAACTTTATAGGATGACTCACAGAACTCAGGCAGGCTCTCTACTTTCTGTTACACTGTTATTATGAATGCTGTAATGGGGCAGAGCCAAACGGAAGTGCTCTACAGAGCAAAGCAAGGGCCAAGAGAGCCTCGGAGCTTCCATGCCATCCAGCATTAGTGCAGATAGGATACTGGGGGTAAGGAATTCACTGCCCTCCACCCAGTTGAGCTCAAGCACCACTGTAAGGCTGTCTCTCCATATCACTCCCTCCTACTCACTTGGTCACCTAGGCTACCTCAGGGGTATTCTATACAACCCCAGACCAGAGCGCTTCCAAGTTCTGTATTTCCTCTCACCCTTCAGCCCAAGAGCTTGTCTATCAGCACAGCATGCTTCTTTTCTGTCATCTATTTCTCTGTGCGTGACTTTCAATAAATATAGCTGCTTTTCTCCGGCCACTGAGTGCACGCTTTGCAATCCACCCCCACACATATGTGGCCCCACACGTATGTGCTGGCCACACATAAGAACTTGGGTCTATCAGATCTACCAGCGATGACAGCATGCTGGTAACAACATGCTGTCCTCCCAGCAGGTCAGCGTGTTCCAACCAGAGGCTTCCCTGAGCATCACTGTTCCAGAGATTTTTCTGGAAGCTCCATGATATAGGCATGATTTAGAAAACCATGGCCAATGGTGATAAAACTCAATTGCCAACTTCCTGCCTTCTCTGGAGGTGGTGGAAGAATGCACAACTGACAACTCTAATCTAGTTGGGTGTCCGGTTCTTCTGGTGCCCAGTCCTTATCCTGAAGCTGTGTAAGCCTGTTCACTTTTAGCTGCCTCATTAACATACAAATGGCATTCCTATCACTCAAAACATTCTGAAAGTAGAAGCACTATGACAAAAAAAAAAAAAAAAAAAAAAACTAGGATTAAGACTAAATCAATCAATCAGTCAGTGAATCCATCTAACTATATATTTATCATCTATCCTGTTATATTGACATATTGAGTGATACTGCCTAACATACAATATTTACTTTTTTTTTTTGCAAATAAGTAACATTTTCACCAGGCCACTTTAGAGATTTTTCTTCATTCTTCTCATGATACAAGTGAAAAAAAATATATTTACTTATTTATGTATTTATTTGGTACAGGGTCTTACTATGCATCTTGGACTCCTAGCGATCCTCCTGTCTCAACCTCCCCAGCACTGAGATTACCAGTGGGTACCACCATGCCAGGTTTAGGCGGCTGGCACAGTGCACTTACAGCAGGGCCACTGGGCCTGAGGCACTAGGGATCAAATTTCAGTCGTTGTGCTGGCTAGGGAGGTGCTTACACCTCTGAGCTATCTCCCCAAACCAATAAATGACAAATTTTAAAACTGCACTCCACGTGGCCTAAGTCCTCCTCTTCTTCTACCTGGATAATTGAGAGGAGACAAAGCCTGTGGACCCCAGATTTCACATCTGTCACATCCCAAGTACAGGCAGACTCAAGGCAGAAACATCCGCCAGGATGGTTCAGAGATAAAACCTCCCCTATTGGTTAGCCATCTTCCCCAGCTGCCTCACACTTTTATTTCTTCCTCTATCAACCAAGGTTATAATGTCCTTTTTTAAAAATGAAGCACCTGGCTTAGAACACTTTTGTACATTGGCAGGGTGTTTATTCCCCAATGTCATTGTGTTCCATGCAACTAAAAGGAATTTATATTCTGGGCAGTTCCAAATGATAGGAATCCTGAGACCCTTTTAAAACCTCCAAGGGATCAACATTTTACATATTATAGAGAAAACTTTGTTTTCATTTCCACCAGGAGAAAACTTAAAACCAAGGATAAGAAAAACAATCTGGTAAGCTACTCTAAATCAATTTGAAGGACCAGGGAGATGGCTCAGTGGAATAAGTGCTTGCCTGGCAAGCGCAAGGGCCTGAGTTCAATCCCTGGTTCCGCCAATAAATAAATAAACTTGAAGAAAAATGAAAATACAAAAGAAACATGGCCAATTCTGAACCAACGCATTGGAAATATGACATACAATTCTAGACATTCCGTAGGCATGGGTGGGGGAGGTGTTCAAGTTTTCTCTCCATCAGTGCAGCTAGGTGTCATTCTCATGAACTACTAGGTTTCTCAATGACTAGGAAAAGCTTTCTGTCTTATTTTTCCTGCTGCTGAGACAAAATACCTGACACCCCAAAATAAGGAAGGAAAGGGTTATTTAGCTCACAGTTTGTGGAGGTTTCAGTCCATACTCAGCTGGCTCCAAGGCAAGGTGGCATGGCATGGGGTCAACAGTTCATAGCAATGGGAGAAAGCAAAAGCAGTAGGAGCAACAGGGGGAGAGCAAGCCTCTTTTCCACCCTTGCACGCATGCTGCCTGCGCTTGGTCTCTCTGGTGAGTAGCGCTCTGGCCACCTCCAGTCCTGCTCTTGCTCAGGCTGAGGATATTTACAAAGTGAGGGCCTTGGCTCTCTGCTGAGTGGCACTGGACACACTGTATCTTTTTTTCCTGAGGTAAAGGCATGGAAAGGAGGGATAACAAGCTGTCTTCAAAAAGCCCACCCTCCCACGACCATGAGGCTTTGGTGGGACATCCAGACATAAACCATAATACCTTCTAATATGAAAAACTGGGCAAAGTTCTATGCAAACTCTTGGTTCTCAAACTGAATAGGAATCAAAGGACTTGAACAGGCCCTTTTAGAGAACACTTTAACTCTGGTCAAACACGCACAGCCTATCTCTCAGTGCAAGCAGGGGGCCGTTTAGCCCAAGCAACCAACTAAGAGGAGTTTCCTCAGCTGAGTGCCTCTCCTGCTAATGCATCCTCTGTGTCTGTGTGACAACTCCTTTAATCAGCAGCACATAATATTGTTACTTCATTCACTGATTAGATAATGGATCCAAGAACAGATTGTGATATACGGATATTGGAAAAAAACTGCCTAAGGCCACCGTTGTAAACTGAACTGATGTTCCTCCTCAGTGACCTGCAGGGAGAGGTAGATGATTCCTATCATCCACACACTGGCCAGATGTCCAAGAGAAGACAGAAGAAAATGGAGCGGCTCCCTAGGCAGAACCAGGGCATGTTGAATAAAAATTTCTAGAGTGTGGAGTCTTTTTAAGCCACATATCTACATCTATACAACAGCAAAAGGCACATGAATTATCTTGCATTGGAAACATTAAATACATGCATGGGACACCTGCCTGCCCACCCACCTATAGCTACAGTCTAGATAACCTTTCATGTGGTGACCTAAGGGGGTGCAGCGGAGCCAGCCTATCTGCAGCTGGATCCATAGGGAGCCAATTCTGTGTTACCCTCAGTTGCTAAAATGGAATATATTTGGGTCACCTGTCTTAATTCCTTGCTGCCATGCCTCCATGGAGTTATTGTTTAACAGTACACACTTTGCATCAGTGTTTTCTAGGCCTTAATCTCCTTGAATTTTATATTGGTAGGTATTATGGAAAAGTATGGCTTCAAGTACCTCATATGTTACCACTTATCATTACAAAACCACTTCCCAGAATTCCAGGTCAGAAAAGCGACTGTACCTCCTGCTGAACATGACTGTGGCTTTCCAACCAACAAGGACAATTAGATGGCATGACGCATTGCCCGTAAGCCACAGTGAACAGCACAGTTGTAAGACTACTTTTTGTAGTTAATACTACTAAAACCATGCAATTTGGGGGGGTGGTGTTCAGGGTCTCACTACTAGATTGGACAGGTAGTGATTCTCATGTTTACAGCCTCCCAAATTCTGGGGTTACAGGCACATGCCACCACGCCCCATCAGTGTGCCATTGGCTTGTAGCATTATTATTTGAAAGGATATGTGTACACACAGCCTTGACTGTAGAAGCCTGGCTGTTTCCTATTTAAAAAAAAAAAAAAGAAAGAAAGAAAAGGTTCAGGTCCTCTCTTGGAAGCAACCCTATTTAGCTGCTTATGCTCCTGACCTGAACTGTCACAGACTGCTGGAATGTGATGACAGAAGCACCATCAAACCCCACCCGAGGGGCAGGGCACTTCCCTTTACTCTCTTCTCCGTTGTCCCCAAACCCCTTCATAAAGAGAGGGCAGCAGGCAGCCCTGAAGCCTGCTCCACAAGCAGAGAGCAGCTTCTGTGTTTAAATAAGAGCTTGGTGGGGTTGTGGCTTAGCTCAACCTCTGCACAGTGCCAGCTGATAATTCTCTGTTGCGAATTGTCATAGGATGTCTCGCAGTAACTTGTCCCCATCTCTTAGCCACCCTAACTTCTCTTATGTTTCCCAGCTGTGATGCCTAAGGATTTCCTCAGACTTTAAGAACCACTGACCTAGATTTTAAACCATGAAAACATAAAAGAAATGAACTGTTGGGCCGGGAGATAGCTCAGTAGAATAAGCACTTGCCTGGCAAGAGCAGGGTCCTGAGTTCAATCCCTGGTACCGAAAGAAAGAAAGAAAGAAAGAAAGAAAGAAAGAAAGAAAGAAAGAAAGAAAGAAAGAAAGAAAGAAAGAAAGAAAGAAAGGAAGGAAGGAAGGAAGGAAGGAAGGAAGAAAGAAAGAAAGAAAGAAAGAAAGAAAGAAAGAAAGAAAGAAAGAAAGAAAGAAAGAAAGAAGAAAGAAATTAGGTCTTATTTTTAAAAATCTCTCATGCTGGCAAATGCCTGGTGTATGATATGCAGTCAACTGAATATTGCCTGCATGGATAAACAATAAATGAGACCACAAATATTCCTTAACTTAAATGTCCCCCTTAGTGCTTTGCATAGCATAAGTACACCCAACTAATGTTTTCTTGTAGGCTTTAACAAAATGCCAGAAATGCTACTAACTATGTAAGGAAGAAAAATGATAAGAAAAATAAACTTTTTGCAAACCTCCCTATGTATAAACCTTGCAAAGCAGAGGCAGAGGATAAATCACAGTTCAAGGCCAGTCTTGAAGACATAACAAGACTCTGGCTCAGAAAAATAAAAGTAGCATGAAGCAAGCCCCAGACACACATTTTTAAGCAATGAGTCTACATCTAGCAATGGAGTCTCATCATATCCGAACTATGTGCCACAATGTCTGTGAGCCAGGAGGCGAGGCGGCTGCACCTCCCGCCTCTTCTGTCTACCTAAGTCCATCTGCATGCCGGGGTGGTCGGCTCCCTCCCTCTGTCGTCTCCCTGCGGAAGCTCTGCTGCCAGCTTCTCCACATGGTTCTTGAACCTTGAAACTGCACTTGCCAGTAGGTAATGCTTTTATCTCATTTGTCACAACCAGAGCCCAAAGAACTATTCTAACATCAAATGAAAGCCAAACCTTTTGCATCTAAAATTTAGGGGATGTCTCACCTCTGACTTCTTATGAAACACATAAGTGAGGGAAAATGAAGGCATTCATTCCCATCTATATATTTAAATCCACAACACATTTAGCATAATCTGCGCTTTTTATCTTAACTCTTTATGGCATTTTAAGCTTCTGGGCAAGATTTCTAATTTAATGGAAATAACACTCTTGAAGTTCTTATGGCTGCGCATTTAAGAGAGTGCTGCATTCAAAATCATGAAGTCATATTGCTGTTACTAGAGACAAGGTCAGAGCACTGCGATAATTAAATGGAAAAGGTGGAGGAAAAAAGAACAGTTGTTTGCAAAAACCATCTCCCTGGAGGATGGTAGATGGCTGGTTGCAAATTAGCATCACATTTTGAGTGACTAAAAAGCTTAAAGGCCATGCCACACCCTGGACCAATTAAATCAGAATCACAGGGGTGCTATCCAGCCATTGGAAACTTTTCTACATGTTTTATTTGGGAATAGTTTTAGGCTTACAGAAAAATTACAAAGATAATTCAGAGTATCGCCGTCTACACAATCCCAGTTTCCTCTGGCACTGACATATTATATTAGTGTGGCACACGTATTGCTCTTAATAAGCCCATATAGATGCACTGTGAGGTCCTGACTTTCCTTAGGACACAAACATGTTCCTTTCCCAGGCTCACACTTGGCACCATGTCCTGTCTCTACTCCAAGCCAAAGCTTACCTTCTCAGGCAAGACTTCAACCACCTACCTGGCTGGTTTAATCCTAGCAACCACTTCCACCAGTAACAGCCTGGTGAAAGAAGCCCCCAGCCCAATCCAAGCAAACACGGCCCTGCAGAACCAAAGGGGCTTAGGTATCTTCCCTGCCTGAAAAAAAGGGCTTCTGTTTACTCTCACAGAAAGAGGGCTGTTGTTTGCCTAGTCAAAATTTGTCTTCACAAATCAGTTTTTCCTTGAAAGTCAGAAGTGTGAGCAGGAATGAATACAGCATCCCACTTCTAGGCACACAGGCCATGTCACTTCTGAGAGACCAAAACCTACCTTTTGGACAGCAGAATTTTATTCAACCTTGACCCAGTGACATCTCAGACAAATAGACTTAGAACAGGATTTAGCACAACTTACCATGTTAACTGGATTGTTCCTTTCAGCCCAGATACCTTTACCCACATTTTCTAAACCCAGAGCCCTATCAATAATGACAAACACCCATAGCAGGGGGTGAGAAGGGGTTGGGGTGGGTCTCCTGGACTTAAGACACAGAAATATGATCCTCCTGCCTCAGCCTTCCAGGTCACTGGAATTTCAGGTGTGCACTGTGAGGCCCTAGCAGGTATGGGAAATAAAACTTCCACTTTAAATTTTCTGGTTGTCTTCCTGGTCTCTCTAGGAGTCTTATGTGACCTACCACACATCACCACATCAGGTTAGATTTTCCTTGTTTTTCATTACCTTGATTTTTTATGTACTTCTCAGGTGTTTTATACAGTGTCCCTGACTAGGGTTTGGCTGATACTTTTCTCATGGTTAGAACAGGAACAGGAGGAGTACTAAAGCAGCGTTCTCATGACAACCAGTCAGTCGAGGACACATTAGCATAAAGCATCATCACTACTGTTTCCCTTGGTCACCTGGCCGAGGGGATGTGGACCTCAGGCTTCTCCAGCATGAACTTACTTGTCCTTCTCTTTCTATCTTGAGCTCTTTGGAAAGAAGAGATTATCTCCAACAGAAAGGAATTACGTTCTGGTTCCCAAGAGCAGAGTAGGTACAACCATTATTTGAAATTCTTTTACCATGAGAAATTTATCTATTCTCCGTTTATTTATTTTTATCAAAATTTACTCATTAGGTATGAACATATACAGTTTTTGCCTTACATTTCAAACTAATACTACTTCCTTTTGTTCAAACTTCTCTCCTTTGGCCATTGGGAGTTCTTTCAGTTGGCTCCATGTTCCTTTGACATCTCATTGTTTTGTGTGTTTGTGTAGGGGAGGGATGTGTGCATGCATGTGTGTGTGTGTGTGTGTGTGTGTGTGTGTGTGTGTGTGTGTGTTATATATATTTTTCCATGTACTTTCATACTTATCTTTTACATTTCTTGGTGTGGTCCAGGTCACTTATCCAATCCATATTTTTTTAGCTGGATGATTATATTAGATATCAAGATCTTAGGGCTGGGAAGCTAGTTCAGTAGTTTAAGTGCCTGTCTGGCAAGCACAAGGTCCTGAGTTCAATCTTCAGTACCAAAAAAAGAAAAAGGTCAAGAAATCCAGATCTCCATGCTAAGTG
Organism: Ctenomys sociabilis; assembly: GCA_004027165.1. NCBI lineage: Eukaryota > Metazoa > Chordata > Mammalia > Rodentia > Ctenomyidae > Ctenomys > Ctenomys sociabilis. Next base: position 12,006 of record PVKA01006717.1, on the reverse strand, counting down.
TGCTCCTCATAAATGGGATCATATTAATTCTAGGTCATCATCTCTGCTGATGGGACAAAAAATTATAGATGTGTGTATACCAACTCTGTATTCGGGCATGCATAGCTATTTCTACATGTAAACTATACTAGTTCTGTATGTTACCACCCATTTCATGTGACAGGAATTCATCTTGATACCCCAGCTCCAATCTGTTACCACATGGGTGATTTCCGACTCCTCTCGCTTGTCTGTGGCCTCGTACACCAGCAGTGAGAAATGTGGCCCTCATCACCATCCAACTACTTCCTCAGTGGCTCACTTCCAGCATGCAGGTATAGCAGAACTTGAGCCCATGCAAATAATTTCATCAACTAGAGAACGGTGTTATGTACTGTTCCTTTAACCTTTATTCGTACAGATAGTGCTCATTTTCAAAGTACAAGATCAGCCCCCTTTTATCCTCATACCCTTTGGTGAGGCTGTTGAATCCATTTTCTTTCAAAATACCCCTCCTTGCCTTGATCACACTTATCCCCACCCTTGCTGCCACTTTCTGAAGCAGTTCTGGGGGTCTGATCTCGTGTCTTTATAAGGTGGAATAAACAAGACGATAGTGAACGCTGCTGCCAAGTGCCATCCAACGAAAAGGCAGGCTCGTAAAAACACACAGCATGTCTTTGCAAGTCTTGGTCACTGTGTGACTCCTGGAACTGCCAAAAGTCAAAATGGACACAAAATTAAACATTTTCAATCAATCCAGGACACTGAAATCACTGTGATATTGCAGCTAAGACACTCATGAAAGAGGACTTCCAGAACCACTTCAGAAAGGGGCAAGAAACCATCCTGCAGAAAACATGCTGAGCTGTAAATGGCTCTAGTCAACAACTTCTTTGGATAACCCACTACTATTGTGGACTGCTGGACTCTGAAGGATTGTTTTGCTGAATTCAAGCACCTATAATATTTGAATGCTAATAGAATACCCATTCCTGCAGGGCTAAACCAAAAAAAGGGGGTATACAAAGGAAGGACCGTTCTCTATTTGCATATACAGTACAGTTAGGCTAAATATGTAGTACTTTTGCATAATTCTATGAGAAAAAAAGATTTGCACTAATAATGTTTGGACAGGATATCCTGTCTGCTTCTTGTACTATAGACAACCATTAGGAAGATAACAATGTAAAAAGTATTAATTATTGAAACTGTACTATAATTCAGCTTTTAAAAAAGATAGGTATACAGCTACATTCTCTTAATTCAGTGAGTAGAGGCATCTGCTCTACTAGTGTTTGTAAATAGAATATCATGTCTGCACCTTGTACAACAAATAACCACTATTAAAACAATGTGCAATGTATTAATTATTAATCTGTTCTACTAATTTGATTTGACACTGTCTCATTGCTATTTGTTCTTCAACAAAATTATGGAAAACAAAAAAATAAAATAAAAAATAAAAAAAGAAAGGGGCAAGAAAAGAAAGCTAAGAGTGTTTGAAATGAGTACTAAAAGGGAATGTGTCTTTTAAAAACTTAAACATGCACTGTATTTTTGCAGTCACACCTTGTACAACTAGACAACTGTGTCACAATTCAGCATTTCCTCTGAATTGGTAGATCTCCCAATTTCCTAAATGATTTCTGAAGTCTACAATCTAATGTATGTAGATTTTTTTGTGGTCTACATACATAAAGTTTCATTCTTTATGCTATAAAGTTCTAGGGGTTGTGACAAGCACCTAATATTATGTGACTACAATTAAAATGCAGCACAGATTCACTATCTGAAAGTGTTATATATGCCTCAGTTATTTAAGGCTTTCTCAGTTCTCCTGAGTCCCTGGAAACCACTTATCTTTCTCTTGTCTCTATAGACATACCTTTTCCAGAAAGTCAGAACTTGAATCATATAATATTTACTTTTTGCACATTGGCCTTTTTCACTTAGCATCATGCATTGAAGATTCCCCTGTGTCCTTTTGTGGCTTGATAGTGCATTTATCACTGAACAACATTTCAATGTACAGATGCACTAAAGTTTGTTCATCTTTTGGAGAATAACTTATTTGCTTCTAGTTTGGACAATTATAGATAAAGTTCCTGCAAACACATGCAAGTCTCTCTGTGTTTACATAAAATTTTAGATAATAATTTAAGCATTAAAATCAGAATTTTTTAGTTTAACTTCTGCACAGTACAGTAAGAAAGTGCTACCCTATCTTCCACAGTAGCTATAACATTTTACATTCCTACTGACAGTGAATAAGAGTGTCTGTTACTCCACATATTTATCAGCAAGTGATGTCATTATTTTTAAAATTTTAGAGATGTGTAGTTATCGTCTGATCAATAATTCCTTTCCAACAAATGATGAGCATCTTTTCATATGCTAATTTCACATATATTTTCTTTGATGAAGTATCTTCAGATGTAGTATCTCTTTTTAATAGGATTAATTTCCTGGACCAGTGAGATAGCTTCATAGACTAAAGTGCCTGATTTTTTTTTTGGTGGTACCAGGGATTGAACTTGGGACCTTGTGCTTGCTGGGTGAGTACTTATTCCACTGAGCTATCTCCCTAGCCCCTAAAGGGTCTGCTTAGGCAAGCTGAGGCAAGCCCAGGGACTGTGGTTGGATCCCCAGCACCAAATGCTGTGCCAGCCCTGTCCCTAGGGTGGGCCGAGTCAGCCACAGAGTTGAGGCATAGGCAGGCAAGCCTGTAATCCCAGGGCTGGGGAGGCTGAAATCCCAGGAGGATTGCTATGAGTCTATACTGCATAGTGAGACCCTGCAACAACAAAATACATAAAAGAGAAGATTAATTTCCTTATTGTTGAATTTTAAAGCATTTCTCATAAAACATGGATACAGGCACATATGTGTCTGTAAATATATTTCCCAGTCTGCATCTTGACTTTAGGAGTGTTCTTCATGGATTTCTCTTATTTTAATAAAGTCTAACTTATCAATTACTCTTTTGTAAATCATGATTTTGCTCAGATGGTAAAACGTCCTTGTGGAACTGAGGTCAAATACATAGCTTTTCTCCTATGCTGTCTTTTCATGGTTTATGGTTTTGTGTAATGTAGTTGGCTTTATTGCTTTGCCTCTTTTCAGTTAATTTTTATAAAAGATTAAGTCTTGTCTAGACTTTCCTTTTTTTAATCATAGGACTCTCAATTGTTCTAGAACCATTTGTTGAAAAGTGTATCACTTCTTGACTAAATTACCTAATTTGTAATTACCTACATAAATGATGAGCACGTACTGACTATACAGAAATGTTAAGAGGCAGCAAACAACAGAAACGATCACGGAAATCAAGAATAAAGTGCTGTTCTAAACACTAAGGCAAATAGGAAAATAATCAGAAAGCAACAGTTTTTGAAGTAACAACAGAACTTGCTATGACTATAGCTTTGTACTTCTTTTTATTTAAATGACTTTTTTACTGGATGGTTGCACAAGTGAGACTATTAGGTAAAATATTACAGTTCAAAGATTTTATTTTGCTTTCAGAAATCTCATCCTTCATTTTACAGAATAAAACATGCATAGGTGAAGTAAGCAAACAGTAAAATCAGATGTCTGAAAGGGTGAGAGGAAAGCAAAAAAAATTACAGAGCTAACATGTATCAAAGGTATATATGCTCCAAGTTCCATAGTAGGAATTTTACATATTTAAATTACTTAATTCTCACGACAAGTTTAATATCATTCTCATTTTACAAAATCTCAGAAAAGCGATGTGACTTGCTACCAGGCATTTAGTTAACATAGCAAAGCCAGGATGCTCGGAAACAGGCTCACTATTCCAGTTCCAGGAACTGCTCACCATGTTGCTCTAACTGTTCGATTTCTGGGAGAAGGAGGGGGCAGGGGAAGGGAAAAGGGAAGGGGAAGGGAGGGGAGGGGAAAGGGGAAGAGGAGGGAGAGAGATTTTAATTCCACAGAAATACTCTCAAAGTTCGTAGATATTGTACAAGCTGAACCCTAAATCCTGCTTACATACTTAAATGAATATCCTCCGGCCTGGCTCTTTTAATATTTATCAAGAGAAAGAAATCTCATTCACTGCAGGGTAGACAGACGCATTTCACCCCGGTAGCCCCCAGACAGGTGTGCCCCTCTGCACATCCCAGGTGTCATTAGTCAATCCCAGTGGTCTCTATTCTTTCAAAACATCTGCCGGCCTGGGCGGTGCTGGCAGTAATGAGACTCAGCTACACTGTGGCAGCCGGGCAGCTCACAGGGGAGGGGGCCAGGCCTGGACAAATTTCGCACAATGAAACTGATGACAAAACTCAAAGAAATGAAAATGCCAGGAGGTCAGAAGTGGTCACAGAAACCTACTGTGGAATCCAATTAAAAGTTGGTAGTGCCCAGCTTCTCTTGTGATGGGCACTTTTGTGCACAGCTCCCTGGCATTTGCCTGAGGCTAAGGAATGAGACAGGGACTAACAAAGTGAAAAACACTGCTCTGAGAGAGGAAATAGCAGAGAAATAGCAGCAGCAGGTACAGAATAATTCCAGGGCAATTAAAGACACCAGAGAAAACACTCCTCTATCATGTAAACTAGCAGAAGATGGGGAATTTCAAGACTATCTTTTTTGAGAGAGGGTCTCACTAAGCAGTTCCCACTGGCCTTCAACTCACTATGTGGCCCAGGTTGGCCTCCAACTCACAGGGACCCTCCTGTCTCAGCTTACTGAGGGTTGGGGTTACAGGCAGGCACCACCTTGCCTGATAAGACTTTGTAAAATAAATTTAAAATCCTAATTGGCATATAACCATTATACCTACTTGTGGGCCACTGTGTATAATTCAATTCATGCGTACAATGTATCATGATCAAATCTGAGTCAGTAGGATTTCCATTACTTTACATTTATCATTTCTCTCAGTGAGAACCTCCAAGCTCTTCTCTTCTAGTGCTAGTGTGGCCCCTTGTTTTTACCCATACAATTAACACTGGGAACCCCAGGCAGCAGCATTTTGAAGTTGCTAGTCTTGGGTTTGGTCCTCCAACTCATGAGTTCAAAAATTCAGCTTAACCCATTTATGCAGAGCTATAAAAGTTCATAGGAACTGTCATGATTACTGGCTTATTAGGTCCTCAAACACACAATAGTAGTACCAAGGGGTTTTGTTGTTGCTATTTATAATATTTTTATTTGTGTTTTTAATTATAACAATACAAAAAGTTTCTGTTTGTCATAACATTCATCTTAGGATATATTCTAGTTATCAATTAGCCAATGCTCCATAACAACTATGACAAAATTCAGACTTGAAAAAAGTGAGCATTTGTTTTTACTCACACGGTAGAGGTCAGCAGGGAAGTTCTACCAACCAGGCTGCATCCAGAAGATCCCTCCCCCAGGCTCGTCTGCTCAGCTGGTGGTCAGGCTGCAGACTAGCTGAGCTGGAAAGGCCTCACACATGTCTCATGTTATCTGGTGATCAGCTGGAGCAACCTGAGGTAATGGACCTCATTTTTCACCATTAAGCAAGGTTGACCCAAATGTCTACTCCTGGAGCTCATGTAGGATTCAGAGATAGGAACACTCAAGGCCTCTTGTGCCAGGCTCCAAATGGAGGCAGTGCCACCACACTGCCTTCCCCAGAACCCATCACAGGCACAGGCGAGGTTTAAGCAGTGAAGAATGAGCCTCCACACAAGAACAGGATGAATGGTAAAGCCACCTTGCAGGGGCATAAATTCAGGGAGGGAAAGAGTTATAGTTACGCAGCATGAATCTAGCACATGTCCATTTCGCATGCTCTTGGAAACTGAATTAATAGGCAGGTTGCTTGGTGGATACAAAATCTAATATAATTTAATGGCACCGAGGATTACTTCAAACAGGCTTCTAAAGAATGCGATGAACTATAGTACCATGGCTGCCAAACCAGAACACTACTCTTTCTCATTTTTCCTTTGTCTCTCTGTCTCTATCTCTCTCTGCCTCTGTCTCTGCCTCTGCCTTTGTCTGTCTCTGTCTCTGTCTGTCTGTCTCCCTCCCTCTCTCTGTCTCTTGTCTTTGTTTCTTGTCTTTCTCTCTCCACCTTACACTCTCCAAATGTCCATTTGTGGATCACTTCTCAGAGATTCCTTCTGCAAATGCATGCCAGTAACCTCTTATTATTGCCAATTTCACCTTTATGATACATTTTTTTCTACACAGTGGATTTATCTTACATGATCTCCACAAAAAATTATTATATTTGGCTTTAAGTCCATAAAATTTTAACCGCTGCTTAAAGTGCTTCAGGGAGGGCTGGAGGAGCATGTTTCCTGCTTACAGTCCTCCCGTATTCTCAGTAACACAGAAATAGAGGCACTTGGGGAATCCCCTAAACAACTTTTGTTTTCTTTCATTACCCACAGCTATAAATGACCAAGAATTTCTACTTCCCATAATTCATAATCTAGTGGAAGAACTCAAATGTCTATGGATCACAGGCTTACTTCACACCTAGGAATATTTTCTGAGCTGATCTGAAAGTGAAACCTAGTTGATTTATGGAGATCCAAGGGGTCTACATTCTCTTACAGTCTGTTAAGATTTTGGTTCTCAAAAACACATGGCCTTGGACTGAATTTTTCCTGCAGAAATTAGTTTTGTAGGTCATTATTCCATTCCACACTGCTCTCTTTATAGGAGCCCAAGGGACACATTTCTCTCTGATTTCAGAATGAGAAATGTGTGATGCTTTTTAGCAGTATGAGTGGTTTTCATGGTGGTTCTTACTTCAGACAATGAGAATCCTTTAGGTCAGGGCCTCTCCTTTGCATAGTTGTGGGCCAAATCTGAGGTCTACTGTGGGCTGTTTATGGGTTTTTTTGGCAAGTGAATTTTAGAAGTTACTCTCATCAGGCTTTTCCTTACTTTCTTAGTTTTATAAATGTTTGGTTCTGCTTCCTCATTCAAATTCTTTTTTATATTTATTTGGTTCTAGTTAAGGTACTAATTTAAGCAGCCTTGATTGCTTTATACGACCTCAAAGAGAATAAATAAATATCAATTTCCCAAGAAAGGTATAGTTTAATTTTTTAACTATATTTTAAAAATCCTGCTTGTTTCTATTTTAATTGAACTGTTAGTTTTTTGTTTAAATGCTAAGACTAAATTAAGCATACGTCAAAATGGTTCATTTGTTTCTTAGGTCCAACAAGACCTCTCTTGTTTTCTCTCTTTCATCCCTTTTATCCCTCTCATATTCTTCAGCTGCCCCAAGGCAGCTATTATAACCGTGTCTTTTCATTAGTGTTATAAAACATGTAGTAGTTTTATATACATGGGCCTTAACTGTATTGAAATTTTACTGTTTTAAAAGAATCTATTGCTTTTTCCACTGAGCAATGCTTTCAAGACCCATATTTTTTGCTAGGAGAATATCTGGTTTGTTATTTCTACCACGTAGCATGAACCCAGAACATTTGTCTCTAACCTCTGCGATCCTCTTGCATGGTGGATCACTAGTCTCACTCACATGGTGAAAACTCTTGAGAAGGAAAAGGTGATGTTAATACTTATGTCCTATGACTATCCCAGTCAAGCTCGTAAACCTCATCACCTCATACAGTAACCTTATGAACTGTTCACGAACTAATTTGTGATTTGGCTACCTGGGGACACATTTGGCTCTCTGGGTCATAAAGTAGACAGAGACCTAGTTTCCTATCACTTTCAACACTCTCTAGGGAACTTCTATTCCTGTCTACAACCCATCAGCAATGCATAAGTGTGCGCATGTCCTCACTAAAACTTGGCATTACTGAGATTCACAACTCTGCCTGTCTGATGTATGCAAAATAATTTTTTGCAAAATATTTTCTTGTTAATTTGTTTTCCATTTTTTAAAAATGAATTTTTGCATCTCTGTACTTGTGCTAGCTTTTTCAGACCTTTTTTTTCCTCTTATTAGCATTTTGAGTTCTATTCTATCTTTGCCCATTTTCCATTTTGGTATCATTATTGATTTGTAGGAAATAGAACTTTTTCTAAAGTAAACACACATTTCTTTATTATCTTAAATAGTACATATTGAACATTACTATACTTTCTTGAAGTATAGGACTATCTGATAAGCAGCAATGCTGTGATTATAAGATCCTAAAGAACCTAGAGTTAAATATGTAAAAACAAATCACCGTGTAGGAGCCATCCTCTCGGCTGGCCATTTCCTAAAGGAAATGAAATATTCTTGGTTACAAGTTGTATTAGACAATGTAATGTATCTATCTTCCCAAAAATTATTCACTGAGTCAACAGATAAAGAAGTCACACCCAGAGCAATGTTCACATACTCTGGAAAGTTTCTCTTTAAAAAAAAAATTACAGCTATCAATGTCATGTGTCTTAACAGTATCTTCCGCGTTGGCACAAGCAATCGATCATGGGCACTGCCTGTTAACTTCTTCCCTTTTCTAATGTAACTTATCCTACTTGTTCACAGATGAAAGAGGATTTTCCATCTTTATTTATGATTCTGACTGGAATGTCATTAGATGTAGTATACATGAAAATTTAAAGATTCTTATCTTCTAGGAAAAACAATACTTTTGAAGACAAGTTGCTGGAATAAGAATGAACAGTGAGTTATATCTCATGGAACGCCAGTGGCATTAACAACAGTTGCTCAGAGAACTATGTTGAATAAACTCTAGGGGCTGAGTATGAACTCAGCAGGTGAAAGGGTCAGGATGGCGGTCAGGGCCATTGCTGTATCAGAAAGTGCACCCTAATGGAAGGAAGGTAGGGCCTTGGGTGTGTGCCTGGACATTGTGCCTCACCACGGGCCCAAAGGCAAGGGAGCAAACCCACCATGGACTGTAACCTCTGAAATTATAAGCCAAAATGAACTTAGGCCTCAGTAAGCTGGTTCTCTGGGTTATTTTGCCACTGTGATGAGAGGGTGATTAAGTCATTCGTCTATCTTGAAGGTAGCATGCCTAATACTTATTATGCTGTTCCCTGTGGTGGGCTGACATATATTACCTCATTTAATCCTCAAAACTTACCCATGAAGTAGTTGTTTCTACTGTGTCATGAGGGAATAGAGGCAGATACATGAAGTAACTGGAGCAACTTCACCCCAAACTATACAGCTAATGGGTGATAGAGCTAGCGGCCCAACCAAAGTGGTCTGTTTCCAAAATTCAAGTCTTAAATCTGTCACATTATTTTTTTATTCAATATTCACAAAATTTCACTTTAGATCTACTCTGAGCTAACTGCAGGTCAAAACTGAAACTCGCTTCATTTTTTTTTAAATTATTTATTTATTTATCTATGTATTTGGTATAGTGTTTTGCTATGCAGCATGGACTCCTAGGGATCCTCCTGGCTCGGCCTCCCCAGCACTGGGATTGCAGGCATGTGCCACCATGGCTGGTCCTAGGGCTGGCATGGCACGTAGTACTGGGGATTGAATCTGGGTCCCTGTGTACTTAGTCTGCTAAGCTCCTGCCCATCTGAAACTCACTTTAATTACTTACTTTGTTAGGTATATGGGAGCACTGAAACCTGCGGAGTGACACTTGGAATGTTTTATAAAAATGAATTACTTGCATAATTTCTACCAAACAGTTCAGGATATAAAATGTGTTCAGAAATCAGGGATTTGTTTCTCTGGAAAAGTCATTGCATTCTGCAGTTTCGTGATTTCTACTTTCCTTTTTCTTAAGCTTATTTTCCAATATGGTGATCTTTTCTGATGTCACCAAGTTCCGTTCAGATAAAATACACATGACTGAAATGATTATGTTGCTTTTCAAAACGCTTTGCTTCCTTAATTACTATGGGGCCAAAGATACTAAGGGGGAATCTGTGACTTTTTCCAACTGAGGAATCTCAGTACTAGGTTCTGGCAGCAATCCTGATTATTATGCTGCCTGTCTTTTGGCCACTGGTAACTCAAATAAGTTCAAATGTGATCACTACCTAAAAATCTCTAGGGAGGGCCAGTGCGATAGCTCAGTGGACTACAGCACCTTAGGTGAGCTTCGGCAAGCACAGGGACCACATCCCTGGCACCACATGCCCTCCAGCCCTGCCAACCCTGTCCCCAGGGTGGGCTGAGCCAGACACAGAGTCTAGGATAGTGGCACACACCTGCATTCCCAGTGCTGGGGAGGCGAAAACTCAAGGATCACTATGAGTCCAAGCTGCATAGTGAGACCCTGCAGCAACCAAATACATCAAAAATAAATAAATAAATAAAAATCTGTAGGAAATAACTCCAAATTGTAGTGATAAATTCACTAGACAGTATTTCCAATACCTAATTTAACAACATACAACAGTATTTTATGGAACTGAGTTTATCTTACTTAGCTATTTGCTATCAGACATCAAATCTCCAAGTCACCAAAAGTTCTGGAGAAACCTCTTGAATGGGTAACAAATGTCCTTGACTCTACAGAAGTGGACAGAGTGTGGCTTTGTTTGCCATTAAAGGTACCCTAGGTCACCTTCATTGCCAGCCTCACATCTCCATTGGAAGCTCAGATTCAGTCCTTCCAGGGGCATATTCTTCTTTAAACTTGGGATTCTGCTATGATTCATTCCCTTTTCTCCATTGTGTGTTGCTTTCTTATTTTTGCCATTGTATTTTTACTGTACTTATAATATTTGCTATTTATAACCTTCATGGCTACCCTGCTCTCCTCTCTATCTGCTATGGCTGTTCCTATCTTTTCACTTTCTCTTCTCTCTCCTTCTCCTCTAGTGTCGTGCTCCTGGCTCTGGGCTGAACAGAGCATTCACTGAAGTGGTCCTTTCAACATGGTACTGTAGAGTGAGTCCTCCCTACCCTTTAGAACATTCTGGAAATCACCTAGCAAGCAGCATACGTGTGTGTGTGTGTGTGTGTGTGTGTGTGTGTGTGTGTGTGTGTGCATACATTTTTCCAGGGAGGGGTTCTCTATTGAACCCTAAAGGTTCCTTGCCCCCAAATCATTCACAATTACCCTTACCTTGACCTCTCTTATGGCAGAGGGTAAAATGATAAAAGTTTTAATTTCTCAACTTGTTTTGCTTTGAACAATGAGAAGGAAAGCATCTCTTTCTGAATAAGAAGCAAAGCCATAACGCCAAGAAACTCTTTACTCTGCCTCTTCCCCATTATTCCTGCCTGGAAAGCGAATGTACAGTAAAACATTCCACAGCCCTCTTGAGGGTGAGAGGTGGTGGCTGCAGGACGGCTGAGGAGCCCTGAGATGGAAAGAGCTTCGGTCTCCCGGGCCACCGTCCCCACTCAGGCGTGCCTCTACATATGATAAGAGACACATAGGTCTTTAAAGTTAAAAATATAAATATGAACTCTTAAATTGTCTCCTTGCTTCCTGATAGGCCTCACATACTTTAGGAGCTAGCACTCATTCTGGACACCTTTGCCAAATAACCAACGCATCACTGTTAGTGGAAATCAACAGTTAAATAGTACCAATCAAAATGGAAGGAAATGCCCTGAAAAGCATGCTATAAAATATATCTTTCTGTATGTCTTTTTAGTCATTCAAAAAGACATACAGAAAGATATTGGTGGCACCCATGTAAACTACTATATGTTCATAGCTGTCTGGATCAATCACACATTAATTTTAAGTTAAAATACACAATAAAAAATGTTACTTTGTATCTACAGAATTCAACACAGGCTAACCCTACCTTCTGAAATTTACTTTTTCCTTCTTGTCGCTCTTATGGTACAGAATGTCCCCGTGCCCTGAACAAACAAGCTGCATGCTGGGAACTTGCCTTGGTGACAGCCAGGCAGGTGAGATGAGGTGGTAAGGACAAGCAATATTGGCTCTCTTCAGTTGGCCTCAGGTTGCTGTGGGAGAGAAGAGGCTTAAGGAGGAGGAGGAGGAAGGGAGGGAGGTTGAAGGGGAGGAGGAGGAAGAGGAGGAGGAAGGGAAGGGGTCCGGGAAAGAAGGGAGCAGAGGAAGGACAGGAGGCAGAGGAGGAGCAAAAGGAGGAGGCAGAGGGGTAGGAGGAAGAAGGGTG
>PVKA01006716.1:0-81941 GCA_004027165.1 Ctenomys sociabilis | reverse complement strand
GCTCAGGGCGAGGAAGGAGCTGGGCTGCTGTCACCATGGGCTGAGAACCCTCCTCCCCTGACATCTCTGTCCCCTTCCCCAGCTTTTAAATCATTTTTATTTTAATGATGTGGGGAGGCCAAGGCCTTCCAGATGAGGCTGGGGGGGGGGATTCAGAAGCACTGATCTCTGGGCCCTGAGGAACCTGGGAGGTCATGTACCACCCCCCCCAACCTTCCAGATGCAGAGGATCACCTGGGAGGACTTGTTAACCATTTACATTTCTGAGCTGTCTCTGAGGCCCAGACTCGTCCTAGGGGTGGGGGGAGGGCAGGGCCACTGTGTGTGTAACCATCTGCCCAGGTGACTCTTAGGAGTCCAGCTTCCTCCTTGGCCCACAGCGGCCACAGCCCCGTGCAGCCATTTCCTGCTTGCGTACCCCTGGGGAGCAGGTGCCCTCCTCTCCGTAGTTCCTCCTGAAGCCCGGCTATGACCTACCAGTTATCCTGAGTGCCCGTGGTCCGTTCTCCTGGGACCTGACCACACTGGCTTTGTGCTGGACAGGAAACTCCCTTCCTTAGTGAAGGGGGTACCTGAGGCCAGGGACAAGCGACAGGGTGCCGTGCACCAAGGTGACTGCATCAGCCTCCTCCTGGCTGGCACCTCGGCTGGCACAGCTGGTTCCCTGAGAAAGCCAGGAAGAGACCCTGGGGCACAGAACCGCCTTGGCCTTTGGAGGCTCAGTGCCTGCTGCAAATTAGTTGCCCTGATGAACAGAGGAGCCTGCTGGGGTGTTGTCCTGTCCCATGTGGGTCTGTGAATGGCCTTGTGATCGCTAGACCTGTGCCCCTGATCCCCAGAAACTGCCCTGGTCAACACAAGCTGGGGCCCTTGACCTTGGGCAAGAGGAACTGGGGTGCTTGGAGAGTTTTGAAGGCTAGGGTATCAGAAGAGCCAGTCAGAGCTGCACCCTCAGGAAGGATTCCCGTGGACGGGGCTGGGCCTGCCCTGGCTAGAGGGTCCTGCGATTTGTGTTTTTCGTTAGTACTGGAATGTTACATCCACCCAACTAGCTCCTCTGCACATCGCTCAGCAAATTGGAAGTGACCATGGCTGTGTGAGTCACCGCTTTGCTGTCAAGGAGTAGAGCACCCTGTCCCCTAGCAGCCTCTGTGTGCCTGCAGGGACCTCCCCCTGGAGGAGAAGGCAGTCTCGCCTGCCAGCAGCCTGCTGTCACCCTGTGCCACTGCCCCCAAGCCACCCCGAAGTGAGTGGCCTCAAACAGCCACTGCTTGGAAGCCACACCATCCAGTGGTGTGCCGAGGCTCACGTGGCTCCGGCCACCAGAAGCCTCACTGTCAGCTGGACCCGATGGCCGTGGTGCTGCTGTTGGCTGGGACTCAGTTTACCTCCCGTAAAGTAGATTGGCTCCCTCTTGCGGCCGAATTCTCAGAGTCAGTGTCAAGAACAGCAGGACCGTTGAGGCCTCATTTCTGTGCCTCGCATTTGATTGATTAAAACTAGTCTTGGGGCTGGGGATACAGCTTAGTGGCCTAAGCGCCTGCCTGGCAAGCACAAGGTCCTGAGTTCAATCCCCAGTGCGGAAAACAAAGCTAGTCTCAAGGCCCTCCCACATTTAGGGGCAGAAGACAGTCTCCGCCTCTTGGTGGGAGGAGCTTGGAGTTGCCATGGTCCTGTGTAGTCCGCCCACTCTCCTCGCTCTCCTCGCCCTTGATGCGACGGATGCGACGGATCTCTTAAGTGTGCTGCCCTGCCCCCGGCTTGTAAGGTCAGTGTGGCACATGTGAGATGTGTTTGCGTTCAAGTTGGCAGCTGCACCCTGCTTGTTCTCAGTGCTATGGAGCTCCTTGTTGGTCTGTAGCCACATGAGAAGACCTCAGTGTTTCTGTTGAGATGCAGTCTTGCTATGTAGTTTAGGTGGGCCTTGAACTCACTGTGATCCCAGGATGGACTCAAACTCACCTGAGATCCTCCTGACTCAGCCTCCCGAGTGCTGTGACTACAAGCGTGTATCATCACCCCTAGCTAGGCTTCAGTTTGGGGCTGCAGTAGTGCTTCTGGGAATCTGCCAGGATGGGTGTGTGGTAAGACACGCATGCAGAAGAAGCCCCTTGGGCATTTGAGCTGGGGCCAACGGGCCTTGGAAGTGGATGTCGGAGGTTGGTCACCAGGCCTCAGGTCCTTCAACGTGTTTGCCCAAGTGTGTTCCGGTAAACTCCCCACTGGTGATTCTGAGAGACTCAGGGGCATCTCTGGTCCTGGTCAGCTGCCGAGGCCCCCAGTGAGGTCCCCCTGCCCAGTGCCACCTTTCCTGGCTAGGATACTCCCACCAGCAAGGGGAGCCAGGTGTCTGCACACAGCACTGGGGCAGACATCGTGGTGGCCACGGGACCTGGCCTGGCCTCTGCCTGTTGCTGTGGCACCATGGGAGGAACCACCAAATGCTCGGTGCCTCATTTGTGAAATAAGAGTGTCTGTCCTCCCGCCGAGCTGACCCTGAGGCCTGCCCTTGGGCAGCGAGAAGGACACAGTGCTTCGGAGGCCTGCCTGGCTTCCTGGTTTAAAAGCTGGTGATGTCAGGGCTCGGTCCTGGCCCAGTGTCCTGGCTCCATTTGTCTTTTTTCTTGCAGATAAAAGGGTGTGGTGGGCACAGGTAGGGATAGAGGCTTCAGTTAGGGTGGGATAGTGGCCTGTTTTATGGAATTTAGAAGCATTTGAGTTGGGGCCAAGGGGCCTTTGAAACAGAGAGGTGGATGTCAGAGAGCCATGGCCAGTGACCCAGTGCATGCAAGGATAGGGTCAGGAGGCGGGGTTGGCAGGGCACCCCAGTGGGGTAGTGCCACCTGGTGCTGTCCAGTGGTGCTTTAGCAGTCACCTAGGCTGGTCCAGGGCCTGAAGAGGAAGCTCAGGAGGTAGAAGTTTCCCCTGAGTGGGCCAGCTCTGTTGTCCAGGGGGCCAGAAGGCCTTGCGCTGGTGGCACCTGGAGATATGGGGGAGGGGAAGGGCTGCCCTCAGGGTCAGACCTGGAACTCATGGTCTCTTCTCCTCTGCCCACAGGGCCTGCAGTGACTGTGCTCAGTTGTAGTGAGGCTGGAGCCACCTCTTCCTTCCCTGCCACCTCCTTGTCTGGACGCCTCAGCAGCCTGAGTCCTGGTTGGCCCCCAGTATCTCAAGAGGTAAGGGGACAGGATTTGTCCTACGGTGTATGCCGGCCAGCTGGGTAGGCTGGGAGCAGGTGCGGAGAGGCCCGCTTCTTCCTTGGCTTTCCCTGGTGGGCCATTAAAAGGCTTGGGCCCTGGTCTGGAGCTTGGCCGTTTGTTTTTTTTTATTCTCTTCATCTCCCAGTGTAGCTTGGGGGAGCCTGGTCCTTCTGCTGGTGAGGACGGTGGCCTTCTCACACATAGGAGAAATACCAATAATAACAATGACAGCCCAACACTCAGCTGGACATGACAGCGCACACCTATAATCCCAGCACTCCGGAGTCTGAGGCAGAAGTGTTGTCTGGACAATATACTGAGTTCAAGGCTAGCCTAAACTACACAGTAAGACCCTGTCCCAAAACAGAGCAAGGTCCCCAGGCATTATAGGCATTCACTGAATTATGAGTAGTGTTCTCTTCCTAATCGTTCAGGGACCTAGTAGCTGTACTTGTCACCACACCACAGGTGACAGAGATGACTTTCCCAAACTCACACAGCTGGCCAGGGAGTCCTATGTCCTGGACACCCTGCTCTTCCTGGAGGTGGGGATTGGGATATTCATGATGCCTGGTGCTAGGGCAAGGTAAAGGGAGGCCCTTTCCCAAGGGCATAGTGACTGCGATGGTGTGTCCTCCAGGCTTGGCTTTTGGCTTCCTCACAGGTAGCCGAGGGTCGTCCCCTCCAGAGAAGGGGTCTGTGGCTGGGTGCGGCTCTGTTGGGCTTCACCCCCTTCATTTGGTTTTCTGAGTGCACTTTAAGCATTTGCCGTGCACTGGGCCAAGTACCAGGCACTGCAAGGCAGGGGGAAGGGCCTGCCCCACACCTCACTCCCTGGAAAAGCACAGACGCTGAGTCCCGGAGAGCCTCTAAGAGGAGACTTCTGGGATGTCACTCACTCCAGAGTGAGGAACAGTGCAGGCACAGAGGGCACCTGGAGAAGCCTGGCCAGTGGAGGAGTTGGCAAGCGGCTGTGTTAGACCACAGGTGCCAGGCTGGACTCTGCACCGAAGGGAGCCTAAGAAGCCTTCGAGGGCTCTAAGTCAGGCAGCATTCTTGATGGCGGGCTCAGGCCAGGTTCCCTGGCAGCCAGCAGAGGCTCCTGGAAGCAGTGACAGTGGTGGGCTGTCTGCTGTCCCCAGGGGAAAGCCACAGAGCTCAGCCAGGCTGAGAGGCCTGAGACACAGGAAGGGACATGGACAGATTCACAGCTGGCCAGTGCCAGGACACGGAGGGAGGAGAGCTGCCCCCATGGGGGGTGGGGCTGGTGTTGGAGTTCTGAGTAGGGGGTCTGGGATTAGGAGGGATTCTTGGAGGAAGTGGGACAGATTGTGGCCCCAAAGTCTGACAGGGCTGAGATTTTCATGAGGAAGAACAAGAGTTGGGTGGCGCTGTCTTGATACATTGGCCTGATGTCATTCACATCTAGATACATAGCTGGGCAAGGTGGCTCACACCTAGAATCTTAGCATCCAGGAGGCCAAGGCAGGGCGATCACTACAAATTTGAGGTCAGCCTGGAATACGTAGCAAGACCTGTCTCAAAAAAACAACCTCCCAGAAGCCTAGGCGCACAAACGTTGTCACCTAGAAGCCCCGAGATCACGCCCTGCACAGCAAACACGTAGGTGTGCAGATACATGAATGGTCATGTATGTGCAGAGTGTGCATATATGTGCAGATGCCACTCGTGTGTGCATAAAGACGCACATACGTTCAGTTCGAGCCTTGTCACCTGCAGCTTTCAGCAGCCTGCAGGGCCCCAGGCAGCTCTGGGCCCAACCAAACCATAGCCTGTGGGTGCTTCAGAGGGTGGAGGCTGTGTGACCAGCGATGTATGCCCTCTTGCCTTCCCTGGGACCTGGCTTCCTCCCCTTCCCCTGCAGGCACCAGGGAGCCTACAGGACATTTCTGGCATCCTGGAGTCATTTTCCTTATGGAAAACAGGTCACGGGTGGAAGGGTGCTGAGGGAGCTGCCGTGGGTGTCACAGGCTCCTCCCCTGCACTGAGTCCTCTGGAGACTCTATCCAGGTCTGGGGCTGGCACTCAACCTGCCTCCCCAAGGGTGGGGTGTCTGCCATCCCTGCCCCTCCCCCACCCCGTGGCTCCTTGGGACTGTGTGACACCCACCTTTGTAACACCTGGCTCTTTAGGCTGCTGTGTTGCCTACCAGCTCCCTGAATTCCCCCCAAGAGGGAGAATCTTAATGAGCTATTCCAGGTGGGGAGACTGAGGCACTCGAGTTAGGGGAGGTTCCGAAGACTGCCTACTTGGAAGGTGATTCAGAGCTGGACCGCAGGCTGCCTGCGTTTGTGCTTTTTAACCCAGCGATCCCCCTTGAGACTGGGTGGCTGGGTGACCCCCTCACAGAGGAGGAGGTTGAGTCTCACAGCTAGGATGTCGCAGGGCAGAATTGTTGCCGTGGACTCACACTGCACCCTCCCTCCTTCCTGGGAAGGTCTTCGAGTGGGAGGGGTCCCAAGAAAGCTTCTGAGGTTGTTGAGGCTCAGTCCTAGCCCAGCAGCCCCGGCATCTCGGGGACAGGTGGGGACACAGGCTTTGGTGGTTCTCCAGCCTCGCCATCTGTCCCTGTCCACCTGCCAGCCCCAGGCCTGTGAACCTCAGTGGCCTTGGTGTTTCACTCTTTTCCAAATCCACCAGGCTGCATTTGGATTGAAGAGCTGGCAGCCCAGTGGGCACAGGATAGGGCCACCACGTCTGGGTGAGACCAGCTGTTCTTTATGGAAGGCTCGTAGACCAAGCCTGGTGACACAGGCCTGCAGCCCCAGCACTCAGGAGGCCGAGGCAGGAGGATTGCCACAAGTACAAGGCCAGCTGGTGCCGTAGAGTGAGTTCTGGGACAGCCTGTGCTATATGACGAGATCTTATCTCAAAATAAATAAATACATAAATACATAAAACGGCACTCGATGGTCAAATGAGAGGACAGTGCCATGATTAGAGGTGCAGGCTTGGCCTGGGTTTTGGGGTGTTTCCAGCACTGCCCCTCCTTTCTTTGAGGCTTTGGATTGTGATTTCACGTCTTTGCAGTCAGGCCTGCCAGTGGCCACAGATGGAGGTACAATCCCGGCTGACCCCAGGCTGTAGGTGGCTGGCCAGAGGCCCCAGAGACAGGAGTGGTTGTGTGGTCTCATAGAGCTGGGGTGCGGTGCATCTGGGGTGCCCAGGAGATGACGACCCGCCTGCTGCTCAGCTCTGGGACAGCCTCGAGGGCTTGCTTCAAACTGCAGCTGTCAAGAAATGCTTCCGGGTCACAGGGCAGGGAGGACCTGGTTGCAAAGACCAGGGTGCTTGGGCCAGCGCCCAGCCCCACCCCCTGTGGGTGCACAGGACTGGGATTCCTGGGACCTGCACACAGGCGAGCCTGTCAGTCCGCAGGCCAGCTGGGAATGCACAGCCCCGCCCCCTGCCTGCCCGGTCACCCCCATCCCAGCCTGGGGCTGGAAATAGTCTGAAGCCTGCTTCTCATTCCTGCCCAGGGCCGATCATCCTAGCAGGCCCGCAACTGGCCTTTTGTGTCGCCACAGACCTGCTGTGTGACCTGTGCCTTTCTGAACTGCTACTTGTTAGGCTGTAAAGCCAGTGGCTGTGTTGGGTCAGGTGGTCCCAAAGTGCATCTTTCAAGGGTAGGGACAATTCAGTAGATTATCCTGCTGTACAGAAATGGAAACTCAGAACAGAGAGCTCAGGACACCTCGCCAGGGTCACAGAGCTGTTGGTGGCATGGACTTGGGCCCAATTTTGTCTTCGTGAGTTTTCCCTGTGACATCAGACCGCCTGGCATAGCCCCTGCGGTGCCACCAGTGACTCCTTCATCCTCCAGTGGCGTGGTGTCAGCCCTGTGCTGGCACAGGTGCCCTGAAATCGTGGTCATTAAGCTGTACAGGTGCTGGGAGGGCTCGCCCCAGCTGGGCAAGGTGCAGTGGACTCCTCCGCTTGGGCACCCCGACTGCCAGGCGCCGCTAGGAGGGGAAGCTGGTACAATACCACTGTCTTTTGCCACCTTTTTGCCACCGTCTTTCAGTTCACATGCCTGTCTATTGATAAGGCAGGATCAGAGAAGCCCAGAGCCCAGGGTGGGGACACACAGCGTCACTGTGGTGAGCACAGGAGGCAGCCCCCAGTTGCGTGTGACCACTCCTGTCCTCATGGGTGCTGCTGAGTCTCATGGGTATCAGAGCCTTCAGTTCTCCCTCCTGCTAAGTAGGGCTCACTCTGTGCCTCTCAAGCTCTTGAGTCACCGTGTGGGGTAGAGGGCCACCTTGCCCACTCCCTGGGTCTCCATGTCCTCAGCCTCTGTGGCCTCTTCCCAGTGCCAGGTGGGCTGCAAGGAGGAATCTGTGCACTTCTAGCAGTCACAGTCCCCGTCAGACCTCATTCACGTTGTCTCTTCTCCCTTTACCCAGACAGCTGAGGGTAGTGACGCAAGCCTGTAATCCTAGCATCGGGAGGCTGAGGCATGAGGGTCACTGCACAATTACCCCTCGGGTTGCAAGGGGGCCTGATACTGACATCAGGTCCAGGCCTGAGAGCTTCTAGGAAGGGGGGTTCCCTTGGGAAATCAAGGACTGCTTTTGTCCCTCAGAGGCCCACTTGGCCAAGCTAAGCAGAGCACCCAGGTAGCCACAGATAGCACCCGCACTCCCTAGGGTGGGGTGCCAGTGGGGCCAAAGGCAGGACAGCCTGCTGTGTAGACAGCTGTGAAGGAAAGGAGGTGGGAGATGCCCCCTGGAAGCCAGATTGTAGCAGAAAAAATGAAGTTTCTGCCTTGTTTCTACTATGCAGATGTCCCTGAGCAGATACTGCCCCGCTTCCCTGCCTCAGTTTCCCTCAGATCTCTGTGCTGCAGGTGTCAGAGAGCCATGGCAGGGCAGCACTTGGGAGGGAGGGTCTGCTTAGGGCAGATGTGAGCCAGTATCAGGGTCCAAGGTTGAGGCCTTTGCTGGCAGTGGTCTTGCTGAGACCTCTGGCTAGGCTGGGGTCTCTGCCAGCCTGGACTGCCTGGCAGGATTGACCTAGGCCCCTCATACGGGGCCTCTTACCTGGTCTTCCTGAGAGCTATGGGATGGGGTGGCCATGGTTTCTCCCAGCTGTGGTGCAGACCAGATGCAGGTACATGCCCTGTTAGGCCTTCGTGCCACAGCCAGTCCTACAGTCTGCTCAGTGCTCCCCTGGACCTGTCCCAAGTGTAAGCCTGGGGACCTTAGATGCCTCCTCGCTCTCCTCTCTCAGTGGAGCGCAGGCACCGACTCCCTAGCCTCAACACACCTGGGGTGCAGGCTCCGCCAGCAGCCAGCCGAGGCTACCCAGGGTCCTGCTTAGGAAGCACAGAATTTGTTTCTGAGCTACCATGGCAGCCACCCCAGAGCCAGAGGTAGCAGATTTTCCTGAACTCAGAGCTTCTTCATGATCCCAGACCTATGACATGTCTGACATCAGTGGCTGCAGTGTGGCCCCGCTCCAGAGGGATACACTGGAGTCAGACAAGGGTCTCACAGACAAGCTGCGATGGAAACCTGGGATCCAGGGACCCACTCAGACTCCTGCCACCACAGTGGAGCTTCCTGTCCAGGGCCACCATACAGGTGTGCCAGGGAGGAGGCCGATGGCCGGAGCTGCCAGGATGATCGGGCACCAGGGGCCCTGGCACTGTCTTCCCTCCAGAGCTCCAGCTGCTTTGATTGGCTGGGTCTGTGGTGGCACTGACATTTACCTGGTGGGGAGGAGGGCCTCTCCCTCTTGTATCAAGATACTAAAAATAACCAGGTTCAGCTTCCCAGGGACCCTGCCCAGCCAGCGCCTGCCTGCCAGCCTTGGCGACCTTTTTCCTGGGCGCTGGAAGCTAATTGCTTGCCGCGCCTGTGGTTTTAGAGCTCCTAGGGCCCAGCAGGGGTGGCTGTGTGAAGGGCGGCAGGAAGGTCCTCCTGCCCAGGGATCTGCGCTCTAGTCCTGCCTGTACCCTGCCTCCCTCTTCCTCTCCCCAAGTTGGGTTGTGCCCAGGGTGGCCTCCCTCCCCCAGGCACTCAGGCCTCTTTCCCCTTCCCTGAGCTGCCAACCACCTCCCCACTACCCCCAGCCCCAAGTTTCCTGGGACCTGGGCTTCTCCCATACTGCACTTCGGCTTCTCCCATGCTGCACTTCGGCTCAGCACAACCCCTGGTATGGGCTCCTTCTGTCCCACCAGCCAGCCCCCAAGAGGAGCTTGGGCCTGGAGCTGGGTGCTGTGCTGCCTTTGTCCCTTGCAGACCTCCGACTTGTCCTGTCTGGCGTAGGCATCACCACCTACCCTTGGCATGTGGCAAGAGTGAATGGAGACAGAGGTCCACTGCCTTGGGTTCTCCTTTTCTGTGGGAACCTCATCAGTTAGATCCATGCATTTGGACTGAAGGAGGAAGGTCTTGAAGATTCAAGCTAAAGATTGGTGACTCAGTTTTCCCCAAGTCACACTCTCGTCCCTTTCCTGGCAGCCCTAGAGTGCCCACCGTGCCCGCTGGCCTGAGTTTGGCCAGTTCTTCCCTTGGGTCAGTGTGACCCAAAGCCGCTGGACACTGGCCTTCCTCCAGGGG
Source organism: Ctenomys sociabilis (assembly GCA_004027165.1). NCBI lineage: Eukaryota > Metazoa > Chordata > Mammalia > Rodentia > Ctenomyidae > Ctenomys > Ctenomys sociabilis. The sequence continues at coordinate 72,154 of PVKA01006716.1, read as the reverse complement.
CTGGCTGGCTTTGGAGTATGCCCAGTGTAAACAGACGTGGTTTCCGGACTTGGGACTTGCCAGCTACTGAGGCTGGGCATGCGCCATAGCCCCCGGCTGCCTCAGTCTGCTCACCTGGAAATGGGGACAGTGATGGTTCCCATGCTGGATGTAGCATGGGGGCTAAGTTAGCCGCTTGTGTCCAGTCCTGGGGGAAGGGCCTGGTACCATCAAGAGTGGTGCCCACTGGCTGGTCCTCTGGGCAGTGAGAGTCACTACATAGCTGTGCTGATGACAGCAGCCACCTGCCACGTGCCGAGCGATCCATGCCCCGTGCTGTGCATTTTGTGGACATCATCGGATTCAGTCCTCTCTGCACCATACACAAGCGCTGTGCTCCAGGGGAGGGAACTGAGGCACAGAGGCCTCACACAGCCTGAAGGTGGTGGCAGGGGAATCAGGAAGCCGAATTGGCCATTTTCAGCCAATCTTGGCCAAATCTTGGAAACCTCGCTCTCAGGTAAACCAGGATGGTGCCTCTGCCTGTGCCCTGTCTGAATGCCCCGGCCCTGGCCCCAAGGCTGCAGGGCCCCATCCTTGGCTCAGGGGCTCGCTGCGGGGACTTGGCTTCCGCGGCTTCCTGCCCCCTGTAGACCCCGGTCCTGCCTGGGCTTCCTTCCTTGCTCATCCACCTCTAGGCCTGGCTCTGTCTCCACTTCCAGTCTCCTCCCTCCTTTCTCTGGTTGGCCAGGTCTGGGTCATGCCCTGCAGGCTCTCTGTGCCCAGAACTGCCCTGTGATTGGTTGCAAGCCACTGGGCTGACCTTCACCTGGCCTCAGTCTCCCTATTTAAATGTATGAGGGCTCTGGCAGCTGGCTCCCAGCTCTTGAGAACTCTGGGAACCTCTTCCTTGGAAGCAGGGTGGTGAGGACCTGGCTGGCAGGGCAGCAGGGAGAGGCTGCACTGGCCCTTCTGGTGCATGATGGGAGACACTGCTGATAAAATAAAGGCCAGCAGGGCACAGAGCAGAAGGACAGTGGCCCGTGGCCTGCAGCACCATGCCATCAGGGCTGCCAAGGGAGCACCGGTGCTCACCAGGTCCCATGCTCATACTGTATCTTCAAGCTATGGGTGTCCAAGCCCCACGAGGGCTGGGGAGTGGTCAGGATCACTCTGTCATCCTCCTGCCTAGTTAGGATTTTCTCTCTCCTGGATGTAGCTCCTTGTCCCCAGCCCACCCCTGCTGGCTACCAGGCCTCGCAGCGCCCTGCATGTGAATGTCCCTTTCTGCCCTCTATGGACCTGCCTACTTCTCACCACCACCAGGATGTGTCAAGGGTCCCTGGTGAGCTCACAGGGCAACTACCCTGCACCCTGGCTCTGAGGCCCTGTGGGACTGGGAGGAGCTGCCTGTAGACTCTGCTCTGTGCAGTGCCTGGTCACCCAGGTGACCAGGGCCTCTGGAAACTGCCCATCCCATTGCCTTCTCAGATGTCTCCTTGAACTGCTGTGTGACCTCAGGCAGTCACTTGAATGTCCCTGTGGCCTCGTGTGTGAAATGAGGGAAGTGATGGCTCCCCTCACGGGGTGGTAGGACTCAGTGACAGGACCATATGACGCGACTGCTGCATCTTAGAATACGGAAAGATTCAGTAAAGTCGACTCTCACTGGCATCATATTGTGAGACAGGCATGTGCCACGTGGGAGCGCTTCCGTGCTGTTAGGGAACCTCTCTACCCCTACCCATGACCTTTGTCCTGCCATGGCACCCCCTCCCTCAGCTTCTGGGACCCCAGCCAGCTCAGCCCTCTTGGCTGCTCATCTCTATCTTGCGCCCCGTGTCCCCACCCAGTGCCTTCAGGGCCGGGGTTAGAATTCTTTCCTGTCCCACTACTACAGATGCCTGGACCACAGCTCAGACAAAGTCACCTCCCAGCGCAGCACAGCAGCAACCCCCTGGGCTGCTGAGGGCGTCGCTGAGCACCCTTTGTAGCAGGTGGTGGCCTGGCAGGGAAAGAGTCCAGGCCCGGTTCTTGTGCATCCTCAGAGCTACCTTGCCCCAGGTTTTGTTTGCTCTGGGCCTTTCTCGGCTTCCATGGGTTTTCTGTTGTATTCTTATATTTAAGCAAATCAATTCCATTGCAGAGTTTTTCCTGTCCTAATGATGTGCTCGTGGCAAAGATCCATTGATTTCTCATAGCCCTGAAGCCAAGAGATGAAGAGGGCCGCACCCCCTCACCTGCCCCAGACACCACCCTGCTTCACCCCACCTGTAGCTGGGGTGGAGTCAGGAGATGAGGGGGGACCTGAGGGTACACAGGTGGCGGTTGAGGTTTCAGCAAGAGGTCAGGGTCAGCCTCATGCTCCGCGCTTGCTTAGCAAGGCCGTCACCGCAGAGGTTTTGATCGATTGTGTTCCAAGGCAGGAGTGAGAGTTACAGAGCTAAGAAGTATGCAGTGTGATCTTGTCTTCTTTTAGGGGACCAGGATGCTCCCAATTGATACCCCACAGCGCAGGTCCCTAACCTACACCAGAGTCCTGCTGCTTTAAACTTTGGAAGTACCCAAGGTTTGAGAGCTGTCCTGGCTGTTCGAGAAATCCTTCAGAACCAGCAGAGCTCTAACCAGCAAACCCCTGTGGGCTAGGACCCTCACTGGTTGCCATGTCTCTGGGCTTCTCTGAGCTATTTAGTGACCCCATGGCCCCATGGATAGGTGTCATTCCCAGTTTAGAGAGAGGTACACAGAGAGGTGTCCTAGCTTCTCCTCAAGTGCACAAAGTGAATGTGGGCCTGTGGAGCCCCAGTCACTGCCCCCCAGGAGCTGGTCCTTCCCAGGTCTCAGCTCAGCTGCCCCCAGGGCCTGTGAATTGAGTTGGGGGTCCGTAGGGGGCAGGAGGGGACAGCAAGGACTGTGATAAGCTGGAGCACAAAAGCCTGCCCTGCCTCAGTTCCTATCCTACCCATAGCGCCCCTCCCCAGGCCAGCAGAGGCCTTTGTTTTGGACCGCACTGTGGCCCAGGGGTAGGAGTGGCTCTTCAAGGTCACGGCACAGAAAGCCATGGACCCAGGGAGGGGACACAGCCCCTGGGGCATCGTTGGCTCCCCTCCCCCAGGCTTGGCGAGGCCTCCAGCCCTCAAGGGAGGGGGACAAGGCCGGGGACTCTGCTAGTAAAGACAGGTGCCTCCCTGAGGGAACCAAAGTGTGGCCCGGTGTGCCCTTCTTGGGCGGGCGCTTGGGCGCTGCCTCCCCCTTCCTGCAGACAGACCTCCTGGCCTGTAATCAGGTTAGCCTCCCGCCCTGCGCCCGGTGGCTGGCCAGCTGCCGCTAATGGCCTGTCCACCGGTCCTCGCTCAGCCTGGGCGGGGGAGGGGAACTCGGCGGGCAGTGGTGGGCACGGCCTGCCGCACAGCCTTCGTTCAGGCCATTGTGTGTCTTTGGAATCAAGCCCGATCCCTAGCTTCGCGCCCAAGACCCTGCGTGTCGTCCAGCCTCGACTCCTGGTGCCCTCGTAACTGTAGCCGGTCGGCGCTGTGGTTCCAGTTCCCTGTCCTTTCATATGCTGGTGGTGCTTGTGCTACTTCCTGCCTTCCCCCAAAACTCCTACCCATTCTTCAAAACCCAACTTCCGTCTCCTAGTCTGGGCTCCCAGGGCATTGGGTGCTCTGCTGTTCCAGAACATAAGCTTTGTGTGCTTAGTGTATAACTCCTGGATCTGGTTTTTCTTGAGTTCCAGAAGCTGAGGAAAAATAGTACTTTTCTCTCTGCACTTTGGGGTGGAGCTTCGAGGAGTGCTGGGTGAGGTCTAGAGCAAGCAAAGCAGCAAGAAGTGGGGAGTAGGCAAGAGAAAGAAACAGCTGCCGCCAGCTCCTCGGTCCCAGCCTTACTTCCTGCCAGGGAGGCCTGCTCCTAGCCCCCCAGAGACACATGTGGGCCTGAAATAGACCCACGACACAGCGTCGCATCCCGAGCCCTGCAGCTTTCCCTGCCCAGGGCGCCCCCAGCAGCCAAGACCCCTCTGCAACAGCCCAGGCTCAGCCTCTGTTCCCGTTAACTTTGTTTTATAAATAAATTATATAAACAGGCTGCTCTGATTCCTGGGAGCACAGTGTTTAAGGACCGGGGTTCTGCTACAGGCATAATTGTACTACCGAATCCATCAGCTGCCTAATTACCATTCATTTTGCATTTATTTCTGCTAATTAAAAAGAGAGAAACTCCTAACAACTTTTACGTAAATACTATATTTGTTCTACGTAAAGATGGGATGCTAATTTGCTGGTGATTAGCTGATTATCTAATTTTATAGCTGTCACACAGGATGGCCCTGTCTCCTCTCGGCACCAGATGCCACCCGAGGCCCCTGGCCGGGTGGAAGGGGAAAGGGTCAGGGAGTCACTTATGGTCAGGGCCTGTCTGAGGCCCAGGGCACACCGGGAGCATCAGGTTCCGCCCGAGATTTGGGGACTGCTGTCTGATTGGTGGAGCTAGGCGGAACTTCCGGTGCACATATTGTTTATGTTCTCACGGAGAAACTGAGATCCAGAGAGGCCTAGCACCTCCAGCAAGCCTGGCTGAGACCCCTTTGCAAGTGGGGAGACCCACTGCAGTCTAAAGAGGGGCTGGGCTGAGCCCGTCTGACCCTACCATGTCCCTGCACAGCCCTGGGCTACCTGGACCAGGCCCCACCCCAGCCGGCCTGCAGCTCCTGAGCTGTCTGCATACTGTGGGCTGCTGTGACATGTGCCGGGGTCCGAATTTCACATTTTAGCATTCCGTATTTATTTTCATGTGGATTAGAAAAAAACATGCAATTATTCCATCAAGCCCATGGTTTCGCAGATAACTGTTGCTGAAGATGCGGACGAAAAGACAGTGATTGGCGTGCAGTGCTTTAAATAAGGCTATGTAAATAATGAAAAAGGGGTGCAGAGTTGCTCACAGTGTCTCAGGACCAGCATGGAGATGCAGTGGAGGGCCAGAGGGTGACGCCAGGTCAGAAGACAGACTTGCAAGGACAGGGGACACAGGGCTGACCTGGGCAGCGTTCGTCTGGCCTCTGGCCTGCAGGCCCTGCAGCTCCATCCTGGGAGACAGCAGACATTCCTAGGGATCCTGCTTCCCTCTTCCTTGTCCTGCAGGTGTGGTGATGTAGTCCCGAGAGAAGGGTCTTTTACCCGCCCCCAGATGGGGACAGGGGAGGGCACAGTGGCCTGCCATCAAGGGAGGGGGGCTAGAGGCTCCCAAGCCTCTAGGGCTGTGAGCCTGGGTTCCAGTGCTGTCCATAGCTGCCCAGAGCCACAATGCCTTGTGTAGCCCTAGGCAGACAGATTCTGAGCCAGGGCCCCTTGCTGTCCCTCCTGCTATTGCAGTTGGTGTACCCTGCCAGCCCAGCTGAGTCCGAGACTGAGGACCAGGAAGAGGACCCAGGGTGCCCTGGGCACAGGGAGGCAAGCAGGAGGCCCCTCTACCACAGACCTTGGTGCAGTGCATGCTGGGAACGTTCGTTTCAGCAGAGGGGGCTTACTGAGCAGCTGCTGCTACTGTCAGGAAGCACCCATCTCCTCCAGGCAGGGAGCAGAAAGGATGGGTGGGTGTTGGCTGCCAGGCTGTCTGGGTTGTACCCTAGCTGGGAGACCTCAGGCTGGTTTCCTCATCGGTAAATTAGTACAGTACCTGCCTTCTAGGTTGCTGCGATATTAAATGAATTCACATAAACTACTTAGGATGGCACAGCTAAAGGCCTTTTAACTTCAGTGTCATTATTATCAGATTCATCATTGTCAAGTCCAGAAGGGGACTCCCTGGCAAACTCATAACACTGGGTAAAAGGCCTAGCATAGCTGGGAGCTGCCAAGCGTTCTGAGGTGTCATGGAATGTGACCATTGTACTGGAAGCATTTTGAGGCCTCCCAGGAAAGGGGCCTGAGTTCCTAAGATCCCTGCATCCCTAAAATTTCCTAATGCGGGGATTGTTTTTGTGATTTCTGCACCTGAATAATAGCTGTAATTCTGTATGTTTTTAAAAAAAGACCCTCCAAGCATTTCTAGTAACTTCAATCCCTGTAAACCTGAAGCACATTTGCTCGGTGATGGTGCTCCTGTGCCTGGCTTTGGACTACCCACCCTGGTGGCTCTAAGCGGGGGTCGAGTGACCTAATGTGTCAGTCCAGGACTGCCTTGCTCAATGCAGCTGGCCTCCTGCTGTCCCACACTACAGGAGCCCGAGAGACAGGGTACAAGGAGAGTGAGACTTGGGGAAGGTCTCTTGCAGCCCCGATGTCCACGCTGAGACCCTTGCTCACCAGCTGGGACCTGCCCCCAGCTTGGCACCTGCCCTGGTGGGTGGCCGGGAGAGGGGAGGGAGGTGGCTGGAGCCATGGGAAGCAGGTTGCAGATTTGGAGCAGTTGCCCCTGCGGCTGTCGTGGGGGCGCTGGCGGCGTGCCAGGCCCAGGGTTTGCGCCGCCTGGCTCAGGACATGCCCTGCCATCTGGGAGCTCTCAGGGTAGTGAGAACCACAAGTTTCACACCTGGAGGGGCGGCAGGGAGGTAGTGTCAGACCCCATCACAGGGACATTGCAGAGAGGAGTGTGGTCCGGCCAAGGTCACAAGGGCTGGCCCTCATCAGGAACCACCAAGAAGACAGAATGGCCAGGGAAGCCTCCAGGGTGGGCACCAGGGACCCTCCGCACCTCCCCAGCATCAGGGCCTCACAGCCCTGGCTCTGACAGGGACATTTATAACTCACAGCTGTGCGGTCCTGGGCCCAACTGACTGTGGTAAACTGATCTGGCTTCAGGAAGTCCCATCCCAAGGCCACTCCCCACCTGACCCCACACTCCCGTCCCCCTCCTCACACCACATCCTGTTCTCAGTCAGAGAGGCAAGCAGCAGGGCTAGCCAGCAGCCCAGCTGGGGTCTGAAGCCTACAGGAAGAACAAGAAAGGACAGAGTAGTTGAGAGGCACCAGGGCTGGGGGTCTGACCAAGATCTCTAGGGTCTGCCCGCAAAATACACACAGAGAGACCAAGACCCACAGAATCAAGGACAACAGTGTAGGTTGTGGGTTTACAGGCGGCAGAGAACCAGAGCTCCCAGAGAAGGCTGGGAAAAGGTGCCATCTTGGACCCTGGGCCTTTGGATTTCTACCTTTCTTTGGGACGCTATATCCTACTAGGCCTTCCACATACTCACCTAGATTTTCTCAGAAAATTCAAGTGTGCAAGATGCTTGTCTGGCCCAGTGGGGAAAATGCCAGCACACCAGGCCTTTAGCTCCTCTCCTGCCGGCTCACTGGCTCTCCTCCACACTTCTCTCTCCCTGTGTCCACTAGATAGCTCCTGCTCCCAGCTAGGTATGCCAGAACTTGACCTGGGAAACTCCAGTCATGTCTGATGAGATTCTAGAGTTAGGTAACATTAAAAAAGAATGCAGATCTTTATTCTGTGAGTTATCTATGAAAGAGTATTAGAAATATGTAACTAGCATATCAATTTCATGGCCACAACTGCTGTGGACAAGGCCAGATTTATTAGAGCTTTTTTAAAAAAGAGTGAAATCAAGAGAGTGAATAAAATTTTATTTTTTTCTGTCTTGACTGAAAGCGAATATTTTTAAAAATTCATCTGTATGCTAACTTGAAGAGTGAAAAATAGAAGCAAAAACAAAGAGAAAAAAATGACATAAACAGGGTAACATCAAGGTGAATTTTGATTGAGTCATCTTCCATCTAGGCCCCAGCTTGTGTGTAACAAAAATTGTGAGGGACACAAAAGTAGGCTTTAAGTTTGGGGCACAAGGTCACTGGTCACAGGCCTCTTCTCTGCTTTCCTGTTTCTGGTCCACCGCCGCTAGTTGTAGGCAAAACAGGAGGAATGGGGCGGGTAAAATGGTGCCAAATGTCGGCCAGAGACCCGTTAAGCAATTCGTAATGGCGTAGGAATCCAGCAGGGGTCAGAGAGTGGCTTTGAAAGTGGCTGCCTGGAGGACAGGCAATGGCCGGGTGATGACCGGCCGTAGAAGATAATTCCCCAAAGCCAGACATGGCACAAAGAGGTGACCAAGAAGGGCTTTGTACATCTTGCTAAAAATACCCTGACAACTCCCTGTCACCCTGCCTGGGGCCACACAGGAAGGCAGTGGCTTTCTGTTGCTCTTACCAAGAAGAAAAAGACAGCTGAAGTCCCAGACCCCAGAAAAAACAAAAGTTAGATGTGCATACAGGTTTTAAAATCCCAGTGGGAGAAGCAGGCTTGCTCCTTAGTGTGTGGTGGGGCTGGAGGACACAGAGGCTGTGATAAATCAGGCATCCCGGGCGGGCACTGAAGGGGCCCAGAGGCCACCGAGATAACCCTGTAGTGAGGACAGCGCTGGGCGGGAGTGGGCAGCGGCCGGCATCCCTGGCTGCTCACCATGTCTGTCTCTCCTCTGTATCCCCAGGAGGAAGCTGAGGGCCCTGTTGAGGGTCAGACTAATGCCGCAAGGGTTGTGAGGAGAGTTGCTGCTGCCTGTCCCCACACTGCTGGCCTGGAAAGGTAACACCAGCATGTCACCACCCGTCCTAGACAGGGCAAGGTTGGGAGGTGACGAGATGGACTGGACCTGAAGTCTTCATCTTTCTCCCCTTGACCTGGCTATAGGGCTCCTGTACGTAGCTCTTGCGTGGTGTCCGTTCTGCCACAGACATGCTGGGCCTCAGTATCTCTGTCTCTGCAATGGACACAGGTCTCGGTCCTCTCCTACCTCCCGGTCTCGAGGGGTCTGTGAATGAGGAGAGTGACTGATCTTTGAGTTCAGCCGTGCTAGCAGCTGGGCCCACTTAGAGTGCTGACGATGTGGCCCAAGGTCAGCAGGCCGGGCGGGGCTTGCGAGGAGAGGTGGTCTAGGCAGACCTGGTGGATGTGTGCCATCTCCCTGGGAGTGTTCCGGTCCAGGGAGCTGCTGGGCTGCCAGGGGCCCCTCAGCAAGCTCTGGCCGTACTTGTCTCTACACTGTTGGCTGTATCACCTTTTATACTTTGCCCTCATCACACTGCATCAGTCTGACCCATCCTCTCCAGATAGGTCCTGTGATTGAATTCAAGTCATCATTAGTCTTCCTTGAGTGCCTGTGGTAGGACTCATCCATCAACCAACCATCTTCCGTCTATTCACCCACCTATGCATCTGCCTAGACTTCTATCTGTTCATCCATCTACACAACCATCACATCCATCCATCTGTCCGTCTGTCTGTCTGTCCGTCTGTCAGTCCACTGACCTATCCATCCATCCATCCATCCATCCATCCATCCATCCATCCATCCATCCACCCATCTAATCATCTATCCATCTATCCACCCACCCACCCATTCACCCACCCATCCACCTATCCACCTACCCATCCATCCATGCATCCATCCATCCACCCACCCTACCTATCCACTCATCCATCCATCCACCCATCCACTCAACCATCCATCTACCTAGCCTGCTTGCCTTCCTGCCTGCCTGCCTGCCTGCCGGCCTGCATCTATGCATCTGCCTAGTCATGTAACCACCCATCCACCCATTTCCTACTTCATTCACTTTACCACTTTTACTGACTTCTGCACCAGGCATGACCTGCTCTGAGGACTGGGTTTTGGAGTCAGCAGATCCGACCCTGCTCTGAGAAGACACAGCATACAGTGGGGACAAAGTCCCCCTGTGGGGCAGTGCTTGGCTGTGTGGTGTCTGTGATTGCAGAAGGAATGTGGATGGGCAAGGAAGGGCCATGAGCCGATTCTGTAGGCAAGCGGGCATCTGGGGAAGAGTACGTGGCACACTCATTTCTTCCTCCCAGAACCCCTGATGTTTGGGAGGTGTAACAGGGATGAAACACGGCTTTCTCCCTCAAGGTGCTTTCTTTCCCAGGATGAGATGCAGGTAGCAGATACCTAAACAAAGAAACTGTCATATATCAAATGAAGCTAAATTTTTGTGGACTTTTTCGAGGGTTTGGTTTCTTTTGGCAGCATTGAAAATCAATCCTAGGGATTCTGTACCACTGAGCTATACCCTTAAGAGTTTTTTATACTTTCCATTTTTTATTTTGAGCTAGGATTTTGCCAACTTGCCCAGACTAGCCTCAAATTCGTGGTCTTCCTGCCTCAGCCTCCTGAGGAGTTGGGATTACAGCGCCTCTAGCTTACACCAGATGTGCTCTGGCTTTTGGGGGAGCTGTGTGCGCTTCTGTTTCCACGTCTGCCTCTTCCTGTCTTCATCTCTGTCTCTCAGTCGCTCTATCAGCAGTGTCCCCCCTGGGTCAGGACAGGGCAGGTGTGGGTCTGTGGAGGGCATTGGAGCAATTGACAAGAAGCCTCAGGGTGCCGTGTACAGGGCACAGGGTCCTCTGAGAGTTGGCAGTCAAAGTTGGGGCGATGGACAGGCACAGCACCAGGGACCTCTAGCATAGCCACGAGCATGCAGGTGCCTGCCACCCTGGGCCCACTGGGGAAGTGCAAAGAGGGGCTGGTGGGCGAGATGCATCCGGAAGCCACAGGTGCTGCAGGCACAGCTGGGGTGGGGGCAGGGTCACAGTTGTGCATTTGGGCCACAGGGGCCATGGGGGCCACAGGAGAGAGTCCAGCCTGCCTGGGAGAGCTTGCATAGGATGGTCAGGCAGTCCAGGCTGGCAATCGGCGCAGCTAACCAGGGACTTTGGGACCTGCTCCCATGGGACACGGCAAGGTGAGATGCCCTCTGGCTCTGCCTCCTGGACCAGAGGCGGCCAAAGCTGCTTTGATGGAACAAGGCTTTGCTGCCCTCGTGGCTGTGGTTATTGTGATTTGCCTGATAGGCAGATGAGGAAGGAAAACTTGGTCCTTTGGGTGGGTTTTCTGTAAGGCTTTCTCCACCATGCATTCCCAACTCTTTCAACTGCCCTGGCAGTGTCGAGGGGCAGAATGAATCCCCACTGACCATATGGGTGAGCCAGAGAGGACAGAGTATGCGTGATGCCACAGCTACTGTGACAGAGAGGTCCTTTTAACTGGGATGCCTGATTCCAGAGCCCACAAGCCTAGCATGGCCTGTCTCCTTACAACCATCCAAACACACGAACTGCCTCTCCAACCACCTCATTCTGAAAGGGGAGGACATCGAAGCCCAGAGAAGGCAAGATACCAGCCCAAAGCCACACAGCAAGTCAGATGTAGAACAGGTACTAGATTCCCATCAGTCCTGTTTGTGTCCATCCTGGCCCCTACCCGCTTCCACTGGGAGCACCCATGCCCCGCCCTGTCCTTTGGCAGGCTCTGGCACCTTCTCTAATGGGAGGCATGGAGCTCTTCATCAGAGGGTTCCATTGTGACTATTGTTTAAATATAGATTACTAATGAAATGCCTTTTCATGCCTTCCCAGTGAATAGTTTCCGTGTAAAGTTAATTTGCAGTGTTATGTAAATTCTGTTTAACTTCAATCAAGTTTCTAATTATGTTTTTACCGCAGTAATTCCCATTTGATTTGTCATCTCCTGTTAGGTATTTAATGTGCGGTGGGCGGCCCTGCGTTCTGCGCTGCTCCCCGTTTTCCAAGGCCTCTGCCTCTTCCCATGGCCTCCATCTGTCCCTCTCCCTTTCTCCCGCCTTCTCTGCATCCTCCATGTCTTCCTTCCTTCCCTCCTTCCTCTTGCCTTCTGTTTCACTCCCGTCTTTCTCAGTGTCTGCCCTCTTGCTCTCCGTCCCTCCTGCTGCCCTCTCCCTGCTGTCCTGCCTCGCAGCCTCCAGGGCTCTTCTCTCTCTCCATTTCCTCTTTCTTCTCCTCAATGCCTCTGACCTTCTGCAGTTGTGCTGGGGTCCCCTGGCTCTGTCTGCTCCTGGAGTTTACTGCTTTCTCGAGCTCCACACCCCTTCTTCTTCTTCTTCTTCTCCTCCTCCTCCGCCTCCTCCTCCTCCTCTCCCCCCCCCCCGGAGCCCCAGAAGCTGCCTGCCTAAGCAAGGAGCAGCTGGCAGATGAAGCAGGGCTGGCTGGGTTCCAGTCTGGGGCCACCAGGGGGGATCCCTGTGCACCCTGAGAATTCAGGCCTACCTCTGGGAAGCCCAGTGGAGAGCTCTGCAGGGCCTGGGCCAAGGGCCACACCTTCTACCTGGTGGGGTTGGCATTGGGGAAAAGCCTGGACCTCGGGGGTGGGTCCTGTGGGTGGCTTAGTTCCCCGGTGTGACTGGTCTGTACAGTTGCATGACGAAAGGGCGGCGGGGAGAACACTGTGGGGCTGTCTGCAAGTGGCTTCTACTCAGAAGCTGGTGGCCACAGCTTCGTATTGTGTGGCTTCCTAGATGCCTGTGCATGGGGTCTCTAGGCCTGAGGCAGGACTGAGGCAGTGGATCCTGCCCCTCCCCTGGTCACAGGTTTTCCCCAAGGCGGAGCACATCTGTGAGGTGGGACTGGATGCCCGTTATTCAGCCATTCTGCCCCTTTCCATTCCCCCCAGGGCCACATGCTGTGAAGTCCAGTTTGAGCCAGCTCCCAGGTGTAGCTCACAGTCAGCTGCTGCCTGCCTGGGCCCAGGCTTCCCAGGTCCAGCCTATGGCTCTGGGTTCTTGCCACTGCCTGGGAGCAGCTGGCCCAACAGTTGCCCAGCATCTGCCCTTGGGGTGGGGAAGACAGAAGGAAAACATCAGGCAGAGCAGTCGGGCCGCATGTAGGCACCCTCACCCCCTCGCTTCCCTTCTAGCATAGCCCAGAAGTGGAAAGCAAGCACTGGGCAAGGGCACTCTCTCGGGTGAAGAAAGGCGACCTGCCCCTTGTCCTTCAGGGACACAGATGCCAGAGCCAGCCCAGCTCTGCCCTGCAGGGCTGTGTGTCCACTGTGGTGAGTGGCTCTGCATGTGCATTTGTCTCCTGGGTCAGGAAACCCTTCACCACCACATGGCCACTCCCTTCTCTGTTGCCCGAAGTGAGAGCCTCATGCTGGCTGCCGCCTGGAGGCTGTGATGCCCAGGCTGGGGGACAGCCCTGCAGAGGCCGGGTGACCTGCGCAGTGGTCCTCTGCCCCACCTGGGTCTCTAACCTTCCCTGCTCCATGTGCCAAGAACAGACCTTGGCTTTGCCCACAGAGCGACCCCCAGGACGGAGAGAGTGGCATCTCCTTGCCAGAAAGAGCCCCAAGTACAGTAGGCACTGTGCACACGGCCAAGGTCTGCCTCGCTGTAGAGCCTGCTGTGCAGCCTGGGCCTCTGGCTAGAAGCACAAAAGTCAGGCTTTCTGTGTGCATCCAGCCAGCCCTGGATAACTCAGCCGGTAGGCGTTAAGCACCTACTTTCTAGAGCCTCTGTCAAACCCGTCTGTGACCTGTTCTCCCGCTGTTGGCTGGCCTGGTCCTCCTTTGTTGCAGAAACCTTGTGACCTTGTCATATGGTGTCTGCATCAGCCACCACCCAGGAGGGTGAAACCGAGTGTCAGGGCAGGGCTCCACAGTGGAGGTCGGAGCAGGGAAGAGAGGCCCCTCCCTCCAAGGAGGTGGTAACCAGGGCGGAGGCTCCAGAGACAGGGGGCTGTGGCCATCCTGGATCGTGTAGGCCCACTCTGCTTGTGTGCTGACCTCCGTCTCACACCCTGCCGTAGGCCTTGAGCTTCCTCTTTTCAAGCCCCGCCAGCACCCATTCTGCAGACAGAAGGGCTGCGAGACCTTTGTGGGGCCATCCAGATAAGCCTGCAGCACCTGTGCTGGTAGCACGCTGACTGTGCCCACACCATGCTCGGCTCTCAAGGCCACACAGCAGGACCAGGGGGACCAGCTTGATGACACCGTGAAGGTCCAGGTGTTGCGTGCTGCAGTGGATGAGGTTTCTCCTCTGGGAGGCATCATGTGGGCAGGGCCAGGAGGCATAGCTGGCCACGCTTTCTGATGAGGTGCCACGAGGAGGTTCTGCTTGAGGCCTGAGGTGGGTCTCGTCTCGCCCTGCTTCTCATCCTGGTCTCAGGGTGGCGCTGCCCAGGATGGAGAAGCCAGTGTTGGGATGCCCTGCCAGCTCTGTCCCACTGTGAGCTCATGGAAGAAACCCAATGGCACTTTGGCCAGGGCCCCATCCTGTAAACCAAACGCTGGGAGGCCCACAGCCACCACGCATGCCAGGCTCGCCTGACAGCTCTGCTCGTGGTGAGCACTGGTTTCTGCAGAGGCCTTGCAAGTCCTCCCTCTCCCCTGGGCCGGGTGAGGCCGCTGAGACAGGAAGCCAGGCCAGCTGGAGCATGGACCTAGGCCAGGGATGAGGCAAAATCCAACCCGGCGTGTCCCCAGGGCCACACCGCACAGGTCACCCGGCCTCTGCGAGGGCTGCCACCCCCAACAGGAAACCCTGCCCAGCGCCACCTCCGTTCCACCCCGCGCTTCCCGAGGCTGGCCCTGCTCCTGTTCCCGTGGGAGCTGCCGCCAGGAACCGTGGCCTCCTGAGAAAGGAAACCTGACCTCTGGCTGTCGTGTTGCCCTGCCTCTGCCCTGCCCTGACCCTCCAGGCCCTCCTGTCAGCATGAGCTTGGCCCATGCCCCTCCTCACCCCACACGTGCTGGTGACCTAGGACAGGGCGGTGGAGGAGACATTTGTGGGGCTTGGGCCTGGGGCCTAGAGACCTGGGATCATGGAAAAGATCACAGTGAGACAGAGCTGGCAGGGCCTCCCAGTGAGGATTTGAAGATCCCTGCTCCCGAGCCCCTGCCTGTGGGGTGGTAACTGCTCAGAATGCAATGGCCTTGATAGATCACTGTGAGCCTCACGGGGCCCCTGTTACCGAGCCTTGCAGCAGTTCCCTAGGGCACTGAGGAACACGTCAGCTGAGGTTAGGGGGTCCACAGTGGAGCTCATGACCCGTTCCTTCAGTTCAGACCACAGGGACCTTCCAGGCTGCAGGACTAGCATGGGAGGCTGAGAAGAGGCAGGACAGTCGAGGCACAGACAGGGCAGGTGTGCCAGTCCAGGTGCTGGCATGACCAATGATGACTTCGGGGAGAGGAGCTGGCGGGTGGAAGCACCATGTGTGGGGCTGGAGTCAGCAGTCATGTGGCAGAGAAAGTTGGCCCGGGACAGCCTTGGTCCCCACGGTGGGCTAGGACTGTTGGGGAAGCATCCAGATCCTGGCATTTAGGTCCACAGGCAGGTGGGTGGGGCAGTACCCAGAGCGCAGGCAGAGCAGGCAAGGTACCACGCCCCTCGCCTCTTCCTCTGGGTGTCCCTGCGTCCCTCAGCCTGGGTGGGGCCCTGACTCCTTCCTCCCTCTGTGGCTTTCTGGTCCTGGTGGGAGGGGACTGTGGAGGCTGCCATAGGCTGAGGGGTACAAGCTAGGGGAGGGGTGCCGGCGATAGGTGGAGTCACAAGAACGGTGGCCGTGAGTCAGGGATGGCTGGGCCTGTGTGTCATCAGCTGTGGGCTGCACTGGCCTCCCCAGCCGTCTGCTCATGGGTCCGTGGGCTGCTGTGCTGGGAGGGTGGGACTGTTGTTTCAAGAGCTCAAAAGCCAGGACAGATAAGCAGGGGCTTCAGCTCCAAGTCCCAGGCTCACCGACCACAAGAGTGTGCCTTTTCCCCCCAGAAGAGTGTGACTGCCCACCCCAGCTCAGGGACATCAGGTCCGTGTGGCCAGGCTAGGAGGCTTTGGTCCAAGACCCGGGAAAGCAGCATACGGGTTCTGGAGCCCAGAGCCTGTGCTAAGTCTAGCTCCAGCCCTTCCTGGCAGTAGGCAGCAACCTCACGTTCTCAAGCCTCTGACCCACTCAGAAGCACTGCTTTGGGGACTTTGCAAATGGCATCTATTGAAACCAGGCTGTGACAGGCCTGGCGAGTACCATGACGGTGTGGACAGGCTTGGTCTTTGGTCCAAGGTAGGGAATGCTATACCTGCCATTTCTGTTGTTATAACAAACACCTAAAACTGAGTACTTTGTCAAGAATAGACATGTGTTTGGCCATAGCCTTGGG
The DNA here is from genome assembly GCA_004027165.1 of Ctenomys sociabilis. Lineage (NCBI taxonomy): Eukaryota > Metazoa > Chordata > Mammalia > Rodentia > Ctenomyidae > Ctenomys > Ctenomys sociabilis. Next base: position 56,244 of record PVKA01006716.1, on the reverse strand, counting down.
GCTGTCAAGTTGAAGGGCTTGGATGTGCTCTGTGCTTGATGAAGGTCCCCTCCTGCATCCCAGTGTGGCAGAAGGCGTCACGTGGCCGGGAAGGCAAGGTTGCCGGCTTGGGTTTCCCTTCCCCTTAGAAAGCCACAGCTGCCACCTTGGACACCCCACCCTCGGGACCCTATCCAGCCCTCATCACCCCCCAAAGGCTCCACCTGCAAGCACCATCACCATGAATTTGGGGCTCCAGTCTCCAACCCATGTGCTTCTGGGGACCGATGCTGAGCATGCTCCCCAGGGCCTGCAGACCCAGGGCTGGTGCTGTGGAGACAGGAGGAGGAGAGCATTCGGGGCCGGCCTGCAGCTTCTCCTTTTAGGTTTCTCTGTGACACCAACAGCTGGTTCCGCATCCCAAGGATGCACGGGTGGGTGAAGGGCTGGCCACTCCCCCTAGAGTCCCACCAGAATGCTGGGCTAAGAGTCCCTCGTCTTTGCCCCTTGCCTTATCGCTGGGGTAAAATACCCAACACCCACTGTTTGGCTCCCAGTCTTGGTCCATAGTCTGCTCACTGGCATGGGAAGGCACGGTGGAAGGCTCTGGCAGGGGAAACTGCTTGCCTCAGGGCGGCCAGGAAGTGTGGAGTGAGGTGAGGAGCCAAGAGGGGTGATCCACCTTCCAGGCCACACCCAGGGACCTCCTTTTCCAAGCAGACCCCGCTTGTAACTGCATTTAGCTGCAATGACTCCCAATTCAGTTCCTTTCAAAAGTCCTGTCTGTGAGCACAGGTGGCTCTGCATGGGACGTTGAGATGTAACCCTAATACCCCTCTTCTTGGAAGAACAAGGGAGACCCAAATTTGGGAGAGGAAAAGGGGCACGATAGGCCTGCCTCAATAGGCTTACTATCTGAAAAGCTCTTGGGGAGACCCAGGCTGCCTGGGGAGGCAGGCAGGACCATCCCTGGGGAGTGGTGTTTAGAACCCGTGAAGGGCTGTTTTTGTAGCCCATCGCTGGCCTCCTGGCAACCTGGGTGATACAGAGGTTTGGGAGCCCAGGGAGTGGGGAGAGGAGGGAAGGACTTGAACTGCACCCCAGCAGATTCTGGCAGGGCAGGGACTGGCTTCCTCAGAGTCTGAGAAGGTAGGATGTCTTAGGGTGGGCCGTGAAAGGAAGTGCGAGGGCCCATGATTCGTGCAGTTCCCGGGCCACTCCTGGGATGGGAGCTGATGACACTGCAAGAGCTCCTGACAGCTGGCCTCCCTGGGCACCGGGCTGGGGCTTTACACCTGTCACCCAGTAAAAACTTCTCTGTCCACACCACCCCAGGGAGGAAACTGAGGCAAGGGGGTGGCACAGGGAATTGGCCGAGGCCACTTGTTGGTGAGCTGGGACTCTGTCCAGGCCTGAGTGACATTAGAGCCCGTACTCTGAGCTGCCACCTCCCACCAGCAAGAACAGTGCTGTCCTTTGTCTGGCATTTATGCATCAGGGGCTCAGCCACTGCTTCAGACTGGCTGGGCCCACATGAGGCCAGAATCCCAGAGGGATGGCTGATTGGGGAACATGACGGCCAGGGCCTGGCCCCTGGCCCAGGAAGGGGTCACTGGGAACACACTGTGCTTGGCGGCCTGTGTGTGGCCCTGGTGGAGCCTGTGCCCTTCAGCCCTGCGACCTTCCTGCATGCTCTCAGGGTGTGATGTCATGAGTCCAGGCCCAAGGCAGGCTGGCTCGGAGGAGGCCAGCAGGTCCTGCGGAGGAGCAGCGTCTCCCTTGTGGGCCAGGCATGGGCACACAGCTCCTTCACCCACTTCCAGCAGCAGCACAGACCTGAATCCACACTGGCCATGGGACTGTGCTATCCCTCTTGGGCTGTGTCTCCTTCTCTGCAGGGTGAAAGGTTTGGGCTCAGAGCTCCTCAAGGAATGCCAGGGACTTTTTATGTATTTAATATAGGATCTGTGGGGTCTCATTACACAGATTGGACTCATACTGATCCTCCTGTTTTCAGCCTCCCAAGAGGCTCAATTGCCCTCTCAAGGCTCCCCAGGGGCGGGGCTGGCACTGCACACCGGGGATCAAACCCCAGTCTCTGTGTTTGCCCAAGCAGGCTCTTTAGTCTGCTGAGCTATCTGGTCTGCCCTCCAGGGACTTTTTAAAAGGGTTATGCTGCAGGGGTTGGGAGTCGGGTACATCCCAGAGATGGCAGACGCACCCATAGGAGCAGTGGGTGGGGCTAAGCAGCAGGCACAGGGTCAAGGAGACTGGACTGCAGTTGAGACCTTTGGCATTGGGAATGGCGGGCCCCTCGCAGTCACCAGGGACTCCAGTTTGGTCACTTTAGGCCAGATTCCCCTCTGAGCAAGACCTTGGCCCAAGAATGGAGGTGGTGTAGATAGGACCTGATGAAGTGGCAGGCAAGGAAGGGACCACTTGGGGAGAGGGAACCCACTCTGCGCTCTCTTTTCCCAATGTGAATGGGCTCTGTGCTACAGTGATAGGCCTCGGGTCTGTGCCTCTCTGCAGTCTGCCTGCCTCTTGCTGCAAGCCCCATGCCCAGTGACTGCCGCAGCTTAGGCCAGGGATGACAGGAGGTGTGTGTGTGCGCGCGCGCGTGCCATGGATCAGAATGTGGTGGAGATGCGGGGTTCACGAAGCCATCCCCTGTGGCTGGGATGGTGCTCACAGTCTAAGCGTGGCCTTGAAAACCTGGCAAATCCGGGCTGGGCAGGGTCCAGAGTAAGGCTTTGGCCTGTGCCCTGCCCCACAGTGGCAGCGCTTCCACTCACTGAGGCTGCCCCCAGCTCTGTCTCCAGCCCAGCTCTCCCCTGCCCGGGCTGCCTGCCCAGTGTCAGCACGGCTGCTGTGGCACCCAGCTGCACACCCTCCGGCGCTCCGCCCTGGGCTGTGCTCCCAGCTGCTCCGAAGCCATCTGTCCTTCTCTTATCTTCCCCATCTCAGGACACGTAGGTGACCACAGGCAGCGGGGTGCTGGGTGTCTGACCCTCCTCCCTTTTATCCTCCAGCAGACAGTAGACATGGTCACCAGTGGTTAAAGGAAGGAAACCAAGCTCAGCAATGTCGTGCATACCTGCCATCCCAGTATTTTGGGAAGCTGAGGCAGGCGGGTTGCAAATTCAGGTTAAGCATGGGCACCTTTAGTAAGAGCTTCTCTCATAATTAAAAATCTAAAGAAGGACTTAGGATATAGCTCGTTGCGACAGCTGTGGGTTCAGTCCCAGCCCCAGGGTGAGGTTGAGGGTTGCATGAAGGTCACCTAGGAGTCAGTTTATAGCTTCCATTTTGAGACAGGTATCAGATATTGGGGATGCACCTATATTGAGATATTGAGAGCCCCACCTATCCCCAGCACTCACTCTTCAGGCCCTGACAGTGCCAGCACAGAGCGCCAGGTCTGCATAGGGCGTCTCTGGCCACAGGAACTTCACACACACAGAAGTTCTGCAAGGGCCAGCAGCAGGTGCTGCCAGCTGCGTGACCCAGACTCACAAGGCCTGCTCGGGCCCAGACCTGTCCCTTCCACTGACCCTAACCTGCCCGCCCTGAACCTCCGCAGCCTGGCTCCACACCCCCAGCCCCTTGCTGTGCTTCTAGCTGGAGAGGAAGTCCAGGAACCAGGGCCCTGTGGGACTGCAGGGCAGGGCTAGCTGGCTGCTCTCAGAGGAAGTGGAGGCAGCTGGGGCTGCACACCCAAGGGCACTACAGCAGCCCTGCCCTGAGTTCCCCAAACTCTAGACTTCTGGCCTGAGGATTGTCCTCTCTCTTTGCCCTTTGCCTCCCTCGCTGCTTCCCTTCCTTCCCCTTTCTCTCTCTGCATGCTATTAGAGATTGAACCCAGGGTTTTCTCCTGAGCTTCATCCTTGGCCCCTTTTTTAAGACAGGTTTTTGTTAAGCTGTCCACACTGGGCTCAAGCCTATGGCCCTCCTGCCTCAGCCTCCCAGAGCACAGGCATTACCGGCATGTGCTCCCGGCAAGTGTGTCTGTCTTATCTGCTTCGTGAGGCCAGCTGTCGTCACTGCTCCTGGGAACAGGACACAGACATCCAGTCCTCCACTGACCACTCAGGGCCGCCAAGCCTCAGGGCTCACTGTCTGGAAGGAGGACAGCAGGTCTCTGCCCGTGGGGCCCCTGGGACTGAAGCGATAACCTGGCACCCCATCTTAACTCTGCAAGAAGAAAGGAAACACACCACTTCGGAAGTGTAGTGAGGGATGGTCATTTGTGGGACTACCACTGAAGATGCCACACAGGAGGTGGCCCTGTGGGTGGTGAAGGTTGGAAGGGCGACCACAGAGCCTCTGAGGGTGTGGCTGAGGTCTCTCACTGTGACCTCTGTGTCCTGTGGGGCAGGCTTGTCCATAGTGTGGTGCCTCCTGGCTCCCCAGGGACAGGATCTGCCCAGGATGGAGTGACCCTGGGAGAGGTCCCAGGCCTGGCCGTGAGGAGCAGGCTGAGTCCCTCACTCTGTCCTCCTGCTCGGTAGCAGATCTCAGGAGTGTAGCTTTGGTGACAGGACTCCTAATGAGCTCAGGCTCTGATGGCATCAGCATCAACCTCGCCACCCTCGGACAGTCGCGTCCTGCGTGGTGTCTGGGCTCGCCTGGTGCTCCCACCCCGCCCGCCTGGCTCCCCCAGGGCACCTGCCGCTTCCCTGGGCAGTGAGTAGCTGACAGCCTGGCTCCTCCCTGGCGGGTTCCAGCCAGGGCCCCAGCTCAGTGAGGTCAGGGGACGCATATTCCAGGAATGTAGGAGGCAGGCGGGCCTGTGGATCAGGTCTGGGTAACCATCAGGGGTAAATATTTGCCTTGCTCCTGGAGCCTGCTCTGGCCACCACGGGAGGACTGGCCAGTCCTCCAAGGTCATGTCAGGGGACGCCTGCCCAGTGGGTCTCCAGTGAGGAAGCTCAACCCCGGCAGAGGGTGGGGAGGGCTGGGGCCAGCTCTGCAGCCTTTGGCCCCTCTGTGAGATGGGGGGGGAGCAGCTGCCTCCACCAGCCCGTCTGGTGCAGTGTGACTCAAGCCAGTTCAGGTCAGCGCTGCAGGTTCAGCCAAGAGTGGGTGCTGCTCATGTGACAGTGATTCTGAGCCACTGGGCGGTGTGTGACCTTGAGCTCAGAGTCCCTGTCTGCTGAGCTCTTTGTGCTCGGACACCTGTTTCTGCGTGCCTTGGGCACAGGGTCCATGTGTGCGCACGTGCTGGTTGGGGGGCTCGGGTGTCTCTCCTCTAGCCAGCAGAGCACCCAGCTGGCCATGTGACCCCTCCCTGGTCCCTGATTAGCCCTGTGCCCTAGCCAAAACACAGCATCACTCTACCAGTCTGGAGGGAAAATTAATCCTGCTCTGAAAGAACACAGGTGCAGAGAGGCCGAGCGACACAGTGACATCTAGAAGCAGCACAGCCGGGATTCAGCTCCCACTCTGCCCAGTGCACGCTGCAGCTGGACCGGGTACCTCTGCCGTGCCAACCCCCTGTTCTTCCTCAGAGATCCCAAGGAGAAAATGTGGACTGGGTTCCCAGTGGCTGGAGGAACCCACGTTGGTCTTGGGACAGGCCCTGCCCCTGGAGGCCTCTACCTTGCCCCAGATCCAGGCCAGTCACTCCCACCAGCCTGTCCTCCCTGGAGCCTCAAGGTCCTGCTGGCAGAACGGACCTCTGCCCTGCCCTGCCCTTCTCCAGGAGAGAGAAGGGCAGATGTCTGCAGCTGTGCACTGCCCCCTGCCGTGTACAGCCCTGGTCCCTGCAGGCTGGGGCAGCAAGGGTGCGCACTTCTCTGTCTCCTCCCTGTCTGGCCAAGGGTCCATGCCTGCACAGAGCCTGGGGGCCTGGCGGGTGCACCGTGCTGCTTTGTCACAGCCCGCCCTGACTCCAGAATCTCCGTCTGCCTAGCAGCTCCTGGGCCCTACAGGCTCAGGGCAGGTAGTTTTCTCTTCCCTGCCAGCTTCTTTAGATTTCCTTAGCTGTGTGTCCTTAGGAAACTAGAGAACCTCTCTGGGGCTTGTGTATAAATTCCAGCTGCTGCTTTTGCTTGAAGATTAAAGGAAATACTCCAGGCACCACCCATACATGGGCTCTGACTGTCTCTTCTGGATGGGTCCTGCATTGCAGGCTCAGCCTCTGACCAGAGAATGCTTCAGATCCTAGTGCCCCTCACCCCGTCGCTGTGAGACTGTGGACGGGTCCCTGCCCCTCTGTTCTGGTTGCCTCTTGGCATCACCTCCACCCCAAGGGGCTGCTGTGCAGAGCCTGCCAAGCGGTGGCGTGGCGGTTGCCGCTCCTGGAGGCCTGGGTGGCACTGGCCAAATGAGCGAGAGCTCTCCGGGTCTGGCTTGTGTCTCCACTGCCTTAAGATGATTTTCTCTCTTGTCAGCAACTCTGTGGCCAACATGCCTTGGGAAGGCCTGAGCCACGGGTGGTGGGGAGGGGGGCAGGATGGCCCTGCAGTTCCCCTCCAGCCATGACATGCTGTGTGACCTTGGGGCGTCAAAGACAAGAGCTCTGTATGTTCCAGGTGGCAGTGCTTGGGGGCTGCCAGTGCCCAAGTGGCAAGACGTGAGGTCCTCACTTTTCCTGGTGGCAGAGTGGGGACCCTGCTCCCTGTGAGCTAATCTGAACTCTACCTATGAGGCTGACCTTTTTACGGTCAGTACACCTGTAGAAGAGGGTTCCCTGGTGTCCCCACAGCCCCCTCAGGAAACCGAGGCAAAGAGAGGATTAAGATCCACATCCCACCTCATGCAGGACCTGCCCTGCTGCATAGTAAAGTGGCCTGGTCCAAGCTCCCCCAGCCCCAGGTGGGTACAGAGCCCAGGGGCAGTGGCCTTCATGGCCCCAAGCTTGGCCTCCCTCCTGCCAGCTGCACCCATCCCTGCAGTTCCTGCTGCTTCTGCCCGCTGCCACTCTGTCCCTCCTGGAGCGGTCTTCCTCCTGTCCTAAACCCGCTCCCTCTGCAGCCACGTGGATCATCCCAAACCAGAACTCAGCCACTCAGCAGTGCCTGTTGTGTGGCATCCCCCTCCCTCCGTGACTGTCCCACGGACCCAGCCCGGTACACCCCCATCCCACTCTCTAGGCCTCCCCTGGGCCAGGCCTTCTTCCTGCGCCTGCCTGGAATGCTGTTTCAGCACCTCAGCTTCCTGACTTGCCCTGCCTCAGCCTCCAAGGTCACTTCCCTAAAGGGGCTGCTGTGGTCTGGTCTGCAATGTAGCCCTTGCACTGTTCTTCCTGCTGGGCATCGCTTTTAATGTTGTATGGTTTCAGCTGTTTTTTTCTTGACTTGTTGTCTGAGTCCACACAAGTCTGGGGACCCCATCACCATGCTGGGGGTTTGTGACACGCTGAGGGAACACATGGCTGCCTCTTCAGGGACAGTCTGTGGCTGGGGACCTGACCACGGGCGGGGGCCACATCTTGCTCCTCTGACCTTGACCCCTGCTCTTCCTACAGGAGGATGGAGCTAGAGTGAGGGCCAAGAGCTGCTGACTGGCGCCGGGGACACTGGTGACGCTTAGACCACAGAGGTAGGTGTGCACTGTCACCCTCGTTTTGGGCTGGAAGTCATTTCTGGAGGATAAGGCATGGCTTGAGCTGGAGCCGCAGGCCTCACGGGTGGGGCGGGCACTGCCACCTCCCGGGTCACCCCGTGCGTCCCAGCACACCCTGCAGCTCTGCGGCCAGGGCTGTCTCTGATGTGGCTGCTGGGAGCACACCTGGGAGAAGAGCTAAGGCTGGGCAGCCCTGCTCAGTCCACCCTGCATGGGGGGGGGATGCATGGGCCCCCACCCTTGGCCAAGGCTGGTCACCGCCATGGATTGCAGAGCTGAGGTGGCACTGCAGGAATAAATTATAACTCTGGTGCTCATCTGCTATGACCTTGTATGATTGCCCCAGGCCTCAGTTTACCTGTCTGTCAATGGGGACGAGTGGCAGTACGTGCTCTGTCCAGGGAACTGCACACCAGGCATGTAGTCATCCTCAGAGTGTGTCAGCTTTACTGTCCCCCCCATCCTGTTCCCACCATCCTCCATCCCCTGGAGCACCCACCAGTGCCCGTAGAGACCCGAAATGGGCTCTGGCCTGAGCAGGGGACCCAGGTCCCTCTTGAGCTCCCAAGAGTGGCTGGGACCAGCAGGTCCTGATGCCAAGCCTCACATGTAGCCTCTGGCCTGGACCCCAGTGACTGTCATGGATGGCACTGGAGGGCTGGTTGCACCTGGTCACACGCAGACAATGACCATGAGGCCCTCAACAATGACCACAGAGGAGGGGACTGGCACATTGGGCCCAGGTTCTTTGTCTCACGACACCTTGACACTGGGCCAGTGGAAGAGTGAGGACCCCTGCCCCAGCACAGAGGCTCACCTGTGACCAGGTGAGCTGCCGTGGTCTCTGGACTGGGTGTCCAGCTCTGTCTTGGGCTGGCCTCTTTCCTGCTGTCATATGTCATCCCAAAATGAGGACAACTGTGTTACCCTTGGAGATGGGCTGCTGTGAGTGACAGTGCTTGAGAAACTGTGATTACTTTCTTTTACTTTATGCTTTTATTCTTTTGAGACGCAGTCTTATTATGTAGCCCAGGCTGGCCTTGAACTTGCTATCCTCGTGCCTCAGTCTCCCAAGCGCAGGGATTCTAAGCATGGCTTACCACTCTCAGTTGTAGGAACACTTTTCATCCTACGTCGTGCTGAGCATGAGGGTGCATACCTGTAATCCTAGCACTTAGGAAGCTTAGACAGGATTGCTGTAAACTCAAGGCCAGCTTGGGCTTTCTCCAGGGGCTTGGTATGGCTAAGAAATCCATTGAGCTATAAGTGACAGGGTGGCGATTTGAACCGAGGTCCTCAAAACCAGGCAGCCAGAATGCCTCAGAGGCCAAGGACAGAGCCACAGGGCAGTCATCTGTGCAGCCCCTGCACCTGCTGCTTCCTGGAGCCAGAGCCAGCCCTTCAAGACTGGCAGTGAGTGCCGCCCCAGGAGGCTTCCCGCATTCCGGTCTGCTAGGGGAACCCACTGCTAATTGTCAGGTAGCCTCTGAAATTCTCCTTCACGGTGGGTTCTCTTTTCGGATGTTTTTCAAGGTAATTCATTCCCGTTCCAGAAATTGCCAGTGGTGGGGCATGAGGCAGCTGGTAATTAATCATAAGAGCTGCTTTGAGTTTATTCTTTAAAAAAATAGAAAGTGAGGAACAGAAAGCTTTGGTGGAAGAAGACAACTAAAGTGCTCTAAGGCAGAAGTGGTAATCAATACCTCCTTGTCCTAGAAACGGCCTGGCAGACATGAGGACCTCTCTCTCCTTCCCTCCCTCCTTCCCTCCCCCTCTCCTTCCCTCTCCTTCCCTCCCTCTCTCCCTCCCAAAGTAGCTGGCTGGCCACAGTGTGAGGCTCTCAACCTGGCCCTTGGCTCCCAGGTGACTCTGGAAAGCCACTTCCTCTCCCGGGACTCAGCTTTGCCACCTATAAAATAGGCAAAGGCAAAAAAAAAAGATTATCATTCAAAATATACTGAACGCTTGTCTCTGCTCTGCCATGTCCTCCCATCTGGCTGGCATGCAGCTGCTGCCCGGGGGACATTTCACTGAGCAAGATGCTTCTCCTGTGTCCCAGGTAGCAGTCCTTGGAGGAGAAGATGGTACAGCCTATGGCTCAGGAGCAGCGGGGGCAGTGGGCCAGGGAGAAAAGACAGGCTGACCTGGGGGGCTCTGACAAGGAGAGCTTGGTGCCCACAGTGGTGATCATGCTGTTTCCTTGGTATTTTCAAATTCACCTCTCCAAATTCAACTCTCAAATTCAGAGCTGTTGGAATTTATTTGATTTGAGTTTTTAAAGCTGCTCTCTGGATATAATGAGCTTCCTTGTTACTAAATATATGCAGGTTGGAGTTGGGTGTATGGCGCAGGACACTTGGGCAACAGATTGGCCAGGGCCCAGGTGCATCCCTGAGTTTGTAAGAGGCCCTCTGCGATGGACACTGTGGAGGCTGGGTTAGCAAGGGAAGCCTGTCCTCTGCCAAGCCCCTTCCCTGAGGCCCCGGGGAACCGTGCTGGTGCCCCACCTCTGCTCAGGTGGGCATTAGTGTAGAGGCCTCCCAGCACATGCGGCCCACTGCCCCGGGCTGGCCCTACTGTGGGCCCAGTGCTCTGCCCAAAGGCCCCACACAGCGTCCCAGGCCCCGCCAAGGGGCCGTGGGTTAGGCGTGCCACCTGTGTGCAACGCAGAGCCTGTGTGGCCATTTGTGGGTGGCTGAGGAACAGAGAGACTGGTGTATCCAGACCCCAGAGGAAGCCTCCCATTGAGACCTCTTGTCAACTCACAGTCATACTAGCCAAGGTGGGCCTGTTGCCCGTGAGCAACCCACGGAGGGGCGGCCTTGGGGCACCCAGGCCCCAGAGCTCCGGGCTCCCTTTCCCAGCTGCCAGTCCTGCTGTGGACCTCCTGGGTCTCAGATCTGTGTCCTGAGTCTGCCTGCCAGTGCCTGGTCTCTGTGTGTGCACGCGTGCACATAGGTCTCCGGGGCCTTGCAGGGGTGAGCAGTGTTATATCTTCCCATGTCTCCATTTTTTTTGCCTCTGCCTGTCACTGTCTGTCTCTCAGTGGCCCTATGATGCCCACTGTGCCCTGTATGGTCACACTTCTCTCAGATCCGCATCTGCCAGGGCACCCAGCAGCTTGTCTGCTCTGTGTCACCACCTCCTGTCATCTCCAGGCTGGGGAGAGCAGAAGCGCTTGCAGCCCTTACCCTGCCACCCCTCAGAGGTGTCCAGGCAGCAAGCTCCACTCCTCTCCACTCTGGGAGATTCCACCCCTCCCCAGGGCCCGGAGCCACCTGGGATGGAGCTGGTGCTCCCAGCTGAGTGGGCAGGCTCAGTGCCCGCCCTGGCAGCCCAGCCATGGGGGTGGGGCTGCAGGAGAAGGTGCTGCTGGAAACCTGGCGTTTCCCCCAGTGCTAATGAAATTCCTGCTATAATTAGAAGTGAGGTGTCAGGAGCTGCAGCCTGGAGGGAGGGAGGGTGAGCTCATGAATAAACACCAGTCCTCCCCCAAGGGTAGAGTGTGCAGCAGTGGGGATCCTGGAGCACCTCAGGGACAGGGACACCCCCAGGAGTTTCCTCGTCATATTCCTGTGGAGGGCACCTGGGGGGAGAGTCAACATTACCCTCATAGTGCCTGCAATGTACCCACCCAGCCTGTGAGGCCACTGTCATCTGGCCAGGGACCTCTTTTTGGCCATACCGCTCAGCAGCATCTGCTGTGCCCTGGGCTGTGGCTCCTTCCCCTCCTGTTCCTTCATGTACTCCCCCCACTCCCCAAGAGCTCCACGGTTCGACACCTGCCCCAGACTAGGATTCCTATATAGGGAGAGCACAGCCACCACCCCAGGGCTCTAGCACCAGCTCCCTGGAAGTCTGTCCTACACACCTGGCCCTTTTTCCCCAGGTGCTCTTTCTTCTTTGCCCAAATCTGTGCTGGTCTGGTGGCCGTGGCTGCTTCCTATTTATTAGATATTAGAATGATGAGCTCTTGGACACTGCCGTTTTCCACCACCTGTTTCCACACTGAGCCAGGAAGCTTGGTGCGTCTGTCTTGAGTACCTAATCTCCGCATCGTCTGTGGCCCCTCGGTGGCTTCTGACTGCATAGTGGATGGTGTAGGCTCAGAGGAACGAGCTTCCTCGGTTTGCCCTAGGGAAGCTGAGACTGGGCAGAGGCTCTGTTGTGGGGAAGAGCTGGCTGAGCACACCCTCTCCCTGGAGGCCGAGCTTCTCTGTCCTGGGCACAGTACGAGGCAGGCAGGACTGTAGCAGGAGCCTGCACAGCTGTCAGGGAGCAAATGATGGTAAGGGGTCCATTCCCCTCCCCCTCACGGTGGCAGCACCTGAAGCTGCCCCCTCATTAGTCCCCAGATGGCCTCAGGCCAAGACGGTGGCAGTGCCCCAGGAGAACAGTTTGTCCTTACCTGTCCCGTCCTGGCTTGCAGACAGCAAACACATAGTGGAGACAGGAGCTCAGAGGGTGAGCGCCAGCCCAGGAGAGCAGGAACCCTTCCTGCCCACCTCACTGGCCACCCAGGACTTGGTTTGAAGGGTGGAGGTTCCCAGGGAACCTGGTTTTCAAGTTTGAAGGATGCTGGCTTCAAGAGCTAGAGGGAAACATGGGCCTAACTCATGGAGGTGGACTGGCCTCTCCAGCACCTCCCCCCTCCTAAGCAGATTTTCCTGTTCCCAGAGCCCCCTCAGCCGCACCTGGCTGCTCATATACCATTTCTGTCCAACCCTCTTGTTTGCTTCTGGCCAAGCAATGTGGTACGGAGTCAGGAAGGATCAGATCCCAGGCCCCTCGCCTTCCATGGGGACAGCCACTGCCCACCCAAGAGGAGCTCCATGGTGTCCTCTCACTATGCCCCCTCCAGGGAGACTGCTGACCCTGCTCTGGTCCTTTGAAGGCAGTGACATCACTGCTTCCCAGCGTAGCTGTGCACCCTGACTGCTGGGCAAGCTGCCCCCTTGAGAGCCTTCCAGAGCCCCAAAGAGCTGACTGGCTGACATAGCCGGGAATCAGGGGTCTCCAAGCTTTGGAAAAGCTCTCCTCTCATGTCTGTCTCCAGGTCCATGCATCTCACTTTACTCAGCGCCCCTCTGGGGAGCTACACATCTTGCTTCCCAGCTGCTTGGGCACTTCCCTGGGGCAACAAGGGGGCCTCTTTCTGAGCCTGTAGACTCTGCTTCGTAACCTCTGTCATGCTCCCCCAAGCCACCTGTCTGACCACTCTGGTCAGTGTAACGGTCTAGCTTGAGACACTGACTCTCTAGGGTGGCCCTGTGAGCTCTCCCCAGTCCCCTTCCCAGCCAGGACCCCTGTGTCATCCGCCCTGCCCTTGTCACTGCCCCCAATCCCCTGCCAGCTCCCCAATCCTCCTGCCCAGCAGCTGCAGGTGGCTGGAGGTTAAGCCAGGATGGCTTTGGTGAACTGGAACCTGCCCACAGTCTGGAACGTTTTTCTGCGCATGTGGAAAAAACACAGGGGATGTCCGGGTATCCTTGAGGAAGCTTAGCCTGTGCCTGCTGGTGGTTCCTCCAGTGTCTGCTTGGACACGTCGTTTGCTGAACAATTCAGCAGCAACCATGTGGCTGTGGATTCAGGGTGCAAAGGAGCGTGGCATATGGATCCAGATACCTCTGAGTTCCAGTCTCTCTTCCCCCAGGACACTGGCCTCACTAGTGTCTTCCCTTGAGCTTTTGAGTGAGAGTTTTGCAGGTGACACTGTGCTTGGCCAGCCTGCCATGTGCACAGGTCAGCTGGTGCAGGTTTAAATGCAGGGTCCCAGGATCTCCCTTGGACTCCTAGGTCTGGAGTTAGGCATGGGCATCTGAAGTTTTAACATGCTGTGCCCGGCCAGTGTGCAGTGCACTGGAGCCTGCAAAGAGCGGCCAGCCTGCAGACGGGACCTTGAGGACAGTGATGTGTCCTCACTCCCAGTCAGACAAGGCCAGTGCCTCTGTGTGACTCAGCTGGTAAGCCAAGGTTCTCTGTGATCTGTACAGGCTCTTCCTGCTTGGAAAGCCTCGTGGTAGCGATGAACAGTTTCTGCTGCCCCGTTCCAGGTGTCGTTCAGTCCCATTCCTTTAGCAGCCTCCTGCCAGTGCTAGAGCTCAGGGACAGAGCTATCCCCTGAGCAAGATGGGCCAGGCAGTGGCCACCCCCTTGGTAGGAACCCTCTGGCTGGACAGGCATCTGCAGAGTCCACTCAGATCTGAAATCTTTTCTGCAGGCCAAGCTGAATTACTCCCCTGAGCTGCCTGAGGGATGGGAATAGATGGGGCTGTCTGGCTCCTTGGAGGGATATTAAGGTTGTGTCAGTGTCAGAGCCCTTACTGTGACAGGTGGGGAAACTGAGACCTGGGCGTGACCTGTGCAGGGAGGCTGGAGAGAGCCCCTTGGCCTCCAGGGCTCCAACTCTGGTATGTGCTGTGCAGTGTTCAGCTCCCTAGGGAGGTCACCTGGGACAGAGACCCAAAAGGCTTCAGCCTAAACCATCCTCCACAGCCCCCCAAGAGAAAACAGGGCCACATCAGCAGTGGGGCTCAGGGCCCACCAGCTCCCCACCCTGGTTCCTTCTCTGACCTGCAGCATCAGCCCAAATCCATAATCTACTCTTGGCCCTAGGTGCCCTCCCATGAACACTGTCCAGGAATATCATGGGAGCCCTGGAGGAGGGACAGTGCCCAGATTCCCTTGCCTGATTTCTACTTGATGCTGCCCAGGAGAATAAGGGAGATGACACAGCTGGATCTGTCCTAAGGAGACTTGTTTGAGGTGACTGGGCCCTGGCCCTCCACCTGGATGATGTCAGAACTCAGCGTCCGGGTGGTGCTATCACTCAGATGGGGGGGTCAGAGCTCTTCTTGCTGGTGTCCACTTGCACAACCAGCTGAGGGCGCAGGGCTGCCATGGTGACCCTAGCCAGGTGTGTGCTACAGGGCCAGCTCCCAGGCTTTGTGCAGGGCAGCCCCTGCTTGCTACACACCCCTTCTACACACCATTGCAGTGGTGTGTAGTGTGCTCCTGCTATCCCTGTGGGCCTGTGCTCTGCTCTAGGGAAAGCCGTCAGGGCACTTCTGGTGCGGGTCACAGTGTGGGTACGTGCAGAAGCAGGGGCATGTGCTGAGATCTGGAGAGGACCGGCCCCAGGAGTGAGGTGTACAGGGAAGGCTTCCTGGAAGAGGCGGATTGGAGCCATTGACACTCAGAGACTCAGGCATGTTGGGTGGGGCTATAGGAGAGGCCGGGGCTGGTATCTGTACAAGGGCATTGTGAGCAGAGCAAACACCTGCCCTCTTCCAGGCGGGTAGCAGCAGGGGGCCTGCGGGCAGGCTGGAGCGTCATTAGGCAGCCTCCTGCTTGCATCAGGGCATGGTTAGTGTCTGTGCAGTAGCTGCACTGTGAGGATCTTGTTAGTGAGCAGCACATCGTAGGCACTCCATGAATGCCGACACTCCTGTGTCTGCAGCGACCAAGAACCCAGACTGGGAAGCCTCGCGGACAGGACATGCGCCACTGGGATCTGGAGACAGGGCCAGAGCCCAGGGTAGCTGGCCTGATTCACTGGAACTCCAGGGAGCTGGTTGTCCTTCCCAGCTGGCTGTCCACCTTACCCTCCTGCAGGCCTGGTGGCACCTGGGAAGCAGAAACACAGGGGTGGGGATGTTTGGCAAGCTGCAGAGTGGTAGTATCTCTGTGGGCACATTCGCACCAGATGTTGGGTGCATGTCCACAGACACCACGTGTCCCTGATCCCCTAGGTACGAGCACCACATCTGCCACTGAAGGACAGGCAGAGCCCAGCTAGGGTGCAGGACCCAGAGGAGGGAGCAACTGGGGTATTATTAGTAACAATAGTGGCACTGGCAGCTGTGTCCTTGGAGATGTGGCCCACAGTCCTTTCCATTCTGTGGATGAAGAAATTGAGGCAGAGGAAAACACCCGGAGTCTCTGGGTAGCACTGTGCACTCCCTGACCTCAGCGCTCCTAACTTGGATATCACCTCGTCCACCTGCCTGGCCTGCACAAGGGCCCCAGGAGCACCCTAGGCACAGAGGAGAAGGACACACACTCTCCAGACCTCATTCCAAGTCTCCTGTTATTGATCTTCGCACAGCCCTTGCCCGCATCCACCCACCCACCAGAAAGCTGACTGCCATTGGTGAGAGAATGGGTCCCTCCCCCGTGGGCCTTTCGTAACGGAAGTAAATTATCTGCCAGGCTTTGGTGCTGGGCAGTGCGATAATTCAGGTGTTTAAATGGTAATGAGCATGGGGCCAGCCAGGGAGGGGGCAGTGAGTCAGAACGGGATCTGGCCGGAATTAAAACTGCTCCGTCTTAGGGACAGTATGATTTTCCCACATTTGCATGCTTTGGTCCAGAGAGAGCTGACCCAGGACCCCAGGTTCCCTCTGCCTGGGGCTGTATTCCTGGGGCTGGATTGCAGGAGCCTCCATGGCCCTGTGAGAGGCCTCTGGGCTGGGGAGCACCTCAGTGGGAGATGGCCCTGGTGGCTCTGTGAGCAGATCAGGACCAGAGCAGAGGGCAGCCTGGTGACTGAGGCCGCTGCTTTTGGGGTGAAAGATGGGTCCTCTGAGTGACCTGCCCAAGGCTACCAGCCAGGACAGAAGAGCCATCCCTTGCTGTCAGGCCCTGATGTGCTGCCCTGGGTGGCTGAGACTCCATTGGTGAGTGGGTCATGTATCCGGGGAGTCCGTGGGAGCTGTGTGCGTCAGCCCTGCTGCAGTGACTGTTGATGCATCACCTCATTAGCCTTCTTCCTAGAAGCCTGTTATAAAAACGGGAAAGCTGAGTGCTGGAGGAATGAAGTAAGCTGGCATGGCTGCAGAGCTCCCGGGAAGGGGGCTAGGATTTGAGCCTGGCTGTGTCTGATGCTCATGGCCAAGGGCCCCGCCTCGCCCGGGTACAGGGCAGCTGCCTGGGCTTCGTGCAGGCTTGTGCCTGCCACGCAGGAAGATCAGAAGAAGCTGCATGGAGGGTGTGTCAGAATTTTCTCTCCTATGGAGCTGGTCTGTCATCAAAAGTCCCCAGACCTTCCAGGGGCTCTTCCTGGGTGCCTGGAGGGCTGGGTGTATAGTACCTGTGCCCTCCAGATTCCACAGGGACTGTCAGGGCAGCTAGTCCAGAGCCCTCCCCAGCAAGAGCCGATGGCCTTGGAGACCCACCTGCTCAAGGCTTCCGAGGGGCAAGATGTGGGAATCTGGGAAGAACAGCAGGAGCACGCATGGGCACCGCAGTCCCAGTTCTGGCCTGCAGAGGAGTGGGCCGGAGCAGCTTGGGGTAGCCCCTCCCAGGGCCACACCTCTGGCGAAGGCTGAGACCAATATGATGGCACTGGGCACCATTTCTCCCTGGGCTTTCCCTGCCACCCGACATCTCAGATCCTAGAGCCAGAAGCAGCCAGGATGGGGTTGCTACTCAGAAACTATGGTGGGGGCATGCGTAGACCCTCAGCTCACACCGAAGCCAGGTCCTGGAGCCCTTGGAGACGGAGGATGTTAGCGGCTGAGGCTCTGGAGGATGTGTTTGTCCCACCTCTGCTGCAGGATGGAGGAAACAGACCTGGAGCTGGGCGGGGCTGTGAAGAGGTCAGAGTCTGCACCCCAGGTAGTGTGCACAGCTGCATGCCAGGGCATCCTCTTAACCCTAACTACCGAGGTCACGCGGTGCCCAGACACAGAGGGAGACCTGGTGACAGTGCTTGCACCTCACAAGGGACGCCAACAACGGGCGAGCCTGCTGGGGCAGGGCCCCATCTGCCGATCTCTGCCCACCATCTGCTGAGCTGTCTTTGGTCTGTCCCCTTCCATCTTAAAGGGAAGTCCTTCATGGGGTGGCCCTGGGCTGTGTCTGTCTCCACCGTGGCACATGTTTGTCCCAGGGCTTTCCAGGCGGTGCCCTGTTCCTCTCTGGGGAAATCACATGCATGTGTGCGCTGTGTATGTCTCTCGCGCTGTTCACCCCCCTGCGTACATGTGCACACATCTGGGCCTCTGGGCCGCCCCCGGGGTCCTCCTCATTCCCTCCTCACGGTTGCGGCAGGCTGGGAACAACATGCCTGCACACCTCTGCAGTGAGCATCTCAGCTCCCCAGGAGTTTCCCAGAAGTGCTGTGTGAGTCTGTAGCAGCCTTCCTCACGCAGCCCGTCAGGCTCATGGGAGCCCTGGGAGCCCTGCCTGCAACCAGCCTGAAAAGTAGCTCCCGCTTGCTCGCCCGGAGCAGGAATGCCTGGATGGGAAGGGACAGGGAGGGGACAATTGGTAATAAAAGCAAACATGAAAGGGATCCTGTTCCCTGAAAAGGTGCTCTTTCCAGAAGCTCCACAAGGGGAGGCACAAGTTTGCCATGCTCACCACGCAGGTAGGCAGAGCTGGAAGCTGGGATGCTACAGTCCCTGAGCCTCTTGTCTCTAGAGACTCCCTGAGTGTGTAGCTGGGGGTGAAGTGAAGCCCAGGTCTCTCCAGATACGCTGTGAGCAGAGCTCACGACCTAATCAGTCCCCACCCCTCAGTCACCCAGCTGCTGTTTATTTAGCAGCGATTGCATACCAGGATACCTCAGTGAGCGACATAAGACCGGGCATTACAAAGCTGACAGTCTAGCAGGCGGAAGGGACCCCAGAAACCTTGGAGGCCTCTGACAGCTCATCCCATCTCCTGGATCATGCAACTGGGGACCCTTCTCCCAGGTTGGGGAACTCAGCTGAGACCCTTTTGTGCGAGGGTGGAGCCTCTAGCCCATCAAGATAGCCCATGTGTTCTATGCATCCCAGCTGCATGAATACCTCAGCTCTTAGCACCTCATCTCACTGGGAATTTCCCAGAAGCACCTGGGCATGAGCAGTGCTGCCTCTAGCTTGCTAGTGAGGTCTGGGAAAGAGTGGCCCCAAACAACAACAGAAGAGCTAAGGGCAGTCAAGGCGGTCTGGATAGGACAGCCCAGGCAGCTTTGCAAGACTGCTCTGTGGTTAGAGCTGCACTGCCCTAGAGATGGTTCTTGGTCCACTGGGTTTATTTTCTCGCCTAGGCAATGGGTGGATCAGACAGCCCACAGACTGATCCTGTGACTTCCATGATGTCCTGGTGCCTGGCCCATGGTAGGCCAATAGTATCGGCTGTCATCAGTCGGATATGGACTGTCTCAGTTTGCCAGGGACTGAAGATCTGCCAATTTCAGTTGAGATCCTTCTTTTTTTGTTAGTACTCCGGTGACCTTGGGAAGCCTTTCTCTCTTCATGGGCCTCAGTTTCTCCATGTGTCCAGTGGAGTTTGTGGAGTGGTTCTTGAGTGCATAAAGGGCTAACAGAGCCACATCAACTGCCTGGCACCCAGGGGCCTGGCACCCCAGGGCCTGGAGCTTGCACACAGTCGAGTCTGCAGAGCCTAGTGCCTGGCAGGGACGTGTAAAGTCAAAACACGATGTTTCCTGTTAGAGGCCAGTGCAGGGCTGGACTCAGTGTGGCCTTGGAAAGCTGGCCTGGAGCTCAGGAAGCCCTGCTCCCACAGTGCTGGCCACAAAAACAGTGGAAAAGTGAAACCTTTTTAAGTCTGTGTTTCCACTGTAAACAGGGGTCGAAAGCTGGCCCCTGCCTCCTGCAGCCTCCAGCCTCCAGCGAGGCCCCATCCTGAGCCCAGCCTCCCCAGCACTTCTTCCAGCCTGCCCTGTCCTTAGCCCTCATCCAGCCCTGAGACTGGGAAGGGCGGGAGGAGGACACCAGCGCTCAGAGATAGAGTAGTTGCCACACAATAGAGGGGAGCCAGACCTGGTCCCCTCTTTCCTGCAGGCCACAGCCTGAGCCCTCATGGGGTAGCTGTGCCTCGGAGGAAAACTGCTCCCCCTAATTTGACACCAATCTCTTTGCCTGTGGCCTGGAAGTGGGGGAATCTGGCACAAGCAGCGTTTAGTGGGAGTGACTTATCGATCTTCTACTTTACGATGTGCTTCCTCCCCTCGTGAACCCGTGCTCGTTGTAGACACCCTGGAGGTCACAGGAAAGTGGAAGACGAGAAATGAAATGGATGTAATCATCTGAATCAGGTCGTCCCAGATGACACTTGGCTGTTTTCCTTCTGGTCACTTTGTTGTTCCTTTTCCTTGTCTTTTGGACTTATGGCACAGCAGGTTTCAGACATGATTTTTTTTGGCCCCTTCCTTTTTTGAGCAGGGTTTTGCTATGTAGCCCAGGTAGGCCTTGAACTCGGCAGTCTTCCTGCCTCAGCCTCCTGAATGCTGGAATTAAGAGTGGGCACCGTCATCACTCCTGGCTTTCAGGCATAATTCTTAATGGTCCCCTGGAGAGCCAAGGAAGGGCCTGGTCACCCCCTGCTTGCTCAGGCCTACGCTGGGTGGGGTGAACGCTGTTGGAGACACTATGGGAAGATGCCCTGGACTGCGGTGCAGGTCCTAGTGATGGGCTTGGCCTGGACCCCGCTCCTAGGGACCCAAGCAGCTCTGGGTTGCTGTGTGTTTCTGGCTTCTGAAGTGGCGTCAGGGCAGCCAGAGGCCCTGCTGGCACGACTCCTTCAGTGTCACCCACAGACAACTAAGCTCCTACTGTATACAAGGATCAGGGAGTCCACTCCAGTGCCCCTGGCCTCCTTGAAGCCCTCCCCAGGCAGAGCCTGCAGCCCAGCTTGGTGTGGGAGTGGCAGGGGTCCCGGGAGGAGCCATCGCCGGCGTCCTTGGTGGCCCGAAGACAGCTTTATGGAGGACGGATTGAGGCTGTCTCCCAACTGGCAGGTTTATTTCTTCATTTTTCAAGTCCGGCACCGATTTTTCCATGGCAGCCGCCCTGCCCCCTGCCCTCCTCCCTCTGCTGCTTCCCTTCCTCCGGTCTCATCTGTCAGCCCAGCTGGGAGAGGGCCACCGGCCTCAGGGTGATTGAATTATTGGGGGAGCAACCAGGGTTCCTTGCCCTGAGCTTGGCTTCCTGCCTTCTGAGAGAGGCCAGGCTGGGTGGTGGTGGCAGCGGCCCTGGGCAGGGAGCTCCAAGTCTGGGCCGCAGGAGCACCCTGCCCTCTGCCCAAGCCTGCCCTGCCTGGCCTCGGTTTCACCCCCAGCAGGATGGGCAGGTCTCAGGCCAAGGCCTGGAGGAAGGCGAGGTGTCAGGGCCAGCTGACCGCTGACTCACACGGGAAGGTTCCCAAACATCTGTGGCCTCTGTGCTGTGTGGGGCCAGGAAGATGGGGAGGAGGACGGAGGCTCACTTAAAAAGCACCTACTGTGTGCACCACCTCTCTGACACTCAAAGATACAGTTAACTGGTACCAACAGGTGGCAGTCACTGGCCTCATTTTCATGCCCAGAAAATGGGAATCCTTCCCATAGAAGACAGGAACCCTAACCAGGTAGGACCTGGTTAGACTTTGGTGGACTTGACTTTCTAGGACGGAGACCACAGTGGTGGAGAAAAGCCCAAGGTTACATGCCTCCAAACGTTGCCCTTCTTAACCTGGCCTCCCCACAGCCCAACTTGTTCCTGTAACGCCTACCTGTCTCTCCTAGTCTGAGTGCTGGCAGAGAGGCCTGGCTTTCTAGCTGCTATGGCCCAGCCACAGGCCTGCCATGGAGGGCTGACAGCTTGGTGATGACAGGTCTCATTCCCTCCTGCCCAGCCGTCTGTCCCTCGGCTGGTCAGGTTGGGAGGGAGGGGCCAGAGGGGAAAGCCCCCTCTCCACACTGCCGCTCCGCACTCTAGCTCATGGAAATGAAAAACACATTGGCTTCATTATCCCCGGATTGAATGAGCAGGGTTGCCATGGTGACAGCCATCTCGGGCCAGCAAGGGGGCAGGGAAGGGGCTGGCGGGGCCGAGGCAAGTGGGGACCAGGCAGTGGGTGAGCAGGCACGCCAGGCGGGCGAGCTGCGGGAACAAACGCCGTCTGTGCCATCCGCCCACCCTTGGGGGCCCTGGCTTCCGTTTGCCATCCTCGGGCAGGGATCAGCAGGCGATGCCAACCTAGCCCTCATCCACCTGCCCTGTTGTCTACCCCCTTTCTGAGGGGATGTTAAGGGCGGGGACAGACTCATGCCTCCGGCCATCCTGGAGGCCACAGATAGAGGGACAGAGGGAGGAAGGGGACATGTGGCTGCCAGGACAGGGTCTGTGAGCCCAGGCCTGAGATGTCAGACTGCATACTTTGCCGCACATCAGACAAGTGTCCCTGGCCTCCAGTGTAACTCACCTAATACAAGCTGGCCTCCAAGTGTCCACTAGGACGGTGGGGTGGTAGTGGCTGTGGAGTGGCTGCAAGGCATCCTGAGTCCTGAGCCTGAGCTGGGCCATCCCTGAGATGGGGACCAAAGCCCAGGTGCTATAGGCTGTGCTGCCTAGGTGGGATCAGCGGCACCCTTCTTCCCGCTCGTGGTGACACAGGAGCCCCCTGACCATCCAGACAGCTCCCCAATAAGAACAGCCCCTTCCCATGCTGCTCTTATGAGGAAACTGAGGCTGGAGAAGGAAAGGACTTGCCCAAGTCATGCACTGGGCAAGGGAGTCAGGGCAGTGTGGCAGCATACAATGAGCAAGATGCCACCTTCCAAGGAGGCCAGGCCTTCACCTCCACCAAGATGGACCAAGAGTCCATACAGCCTAGACCCGGAGCCAAGCTGCTCCAGGGCCAGATCCTAAGCAGGAGACATTGGTGTGGAGAGCACCCTGGTGTCACGCCCTGCTCAGTGATGCCAAGAGCCCCAGGAGGAGCACTTAGCAGTAATCCAGGCCTTGGCAGGTGGGCGGCGTCTCCTGGCCCAACCCACCAATGGGCAGTGCTTTTGAGGAGACCTGAGGGAAGGGGACAGCAGATGCAAGCAGGGTGCCTATGGCAGCTTGGTGGGCCTCCCGCCAGTGGGGTGAGTGTCCAGGGGTGCAGCAAAGGTAGCAGGAACCCCAGCACCTGCCCGGGCAAGGCAACCCAAGATCCTGGCCAGCTACCTTCCGGTTTGAGGCCCACTCTAAATGCAGCTTTCTAGGCCTTCAGGGAGGCCGGCGCTAGGCAAGGGCTCAGTGTCCTAGCAGTGGGCTGCCCTACTCCCTTCTTGACCTGTGGGTGACATCCTCCCTTCGCTGACCCTCTGGCTCTTATCCCCCAGGAGGCCAGCTCAGGCCAGCCCAGAATCTTGTGCCAGCCCTACCCCTTTGCCTCCCCTGTCTCCGCCCATAACCCACAGTCCTCATAGCATTTGGCCCCGCCACTGACCTCCCTTGCCAGGGCAGCTGCCTATCCCAGGCCCGCCTCTCAGCCACCACCACGGCTGCCGCCCTGCTTCCCACCCACCGGCGAGGGCGGGACTGCACAAGGCTGTCATTTTCCCTGCCCAGGATTATAGGTTTGGGGCTTTGGGAGTCTGAGCTGGAGGAGGAGGAGCTGAGACACTTGCTGTGCCTGGCCAGCAAAAGACACCTCAGAAGGGCAGACTGGGCAGGGTACTGTGGGGCGGGCTAGGGATTCCTATCACCCGACCCTTGGGAACTCTGTGTGTGTGTGTGTGTGCGCGCGCGTGTGTGCGCGTGTGTGCGTGCGTGTGTATGTGCTGGTGTGCATGCATCTTTCTTGGAAGCTAAAGACTTCCTTATGCTTACCTACTCCTTCCAGTGTTGCTGGGGCAAGTCCAGGCCCTTGTTTGGAGAACAAAAAGACAGACCTGCAAGAAGACAGCCACCCTGGCCCGGGTCACCCAGCACAGCAGGACAGACCTGAGCTCACCCTGTGCCCTGCGCTGTGCTGCCCTTGCTCTCTGGTCCTCGGGACAGGGTAGCAGGGCCACTGAGTGTATTACTGTGGACCTCAAGGAAGCAGGTGGCTGGACAGGGCACTGCAGGTGGAGCTTGGGGGCAGTGTGCTTCTCACGTGTCGCCTTATAGTCGGAGTGCTGGGATGGCTTGGAGGGGTCAACAAGCAGAGCACCCGGAGTATGGCAGCCCTGGCCTCCCAGGGCCTATTTCTGCACAAGCTGGCACGTGCTGAGCGCCAGGGAGGGGAGCTCTCACCTCAGAGAGGTAGGTGAGGGCCTGGCAGTTACAGGGCTTCGTCCCCACCTCCTGAGCAGGGGCGGGAGCAGAGTTGGTGGTCACCGTGCCGGGAGAGGCCAGGAGGACCATAGGGTGCTGCAGGCCAGTGACTCAGGAACTGGGCTTTCTGGTCAGCCCTGCCTAGGTGGCCAACCAGTCCTGGGTGAGCTGGCCCGACTGCTGGCAACCAGAGAGACCCCTGGGAGCTGACCCGTGGCCCCCTGCAGGCCCCAGGGAGCAGAGGGAGCTGAGGCTGAGGCAAGGCCTGCCTGTTCTTGGGAATTCACAGTGTCTGCCTTCTGCAAGTGCCTCAGTAAGGAAGATTTGTGGGTGAGATTTGCAATTCTTCTTTCTCTGAGGGTTATAAATCAGTTGTGTGCACATCCTCTGAGCAGCGTGGGCTGAGGCCCTCTACACTGAAGCATACGTGTACACGCAGGTGCACCCCCCCAGCACACAGACCCAGTGCAGGCCCTGCTCCTCCTAGACGAGAGAAGGGTTCTTTAGAGTATTACTCTGTAAGAAGAGGAAACTGAGACCCCAGTGCTGCCTGCCAGGACCCTCCAGGTTGAGGCGTAGCTGGGGAGCCAGGCAGGGTCTCCGTGGTTGGCAAAGCAGCACACCCTGTGGATTTCCACGTGAGCTCTGGAGTGTGCATAGCAGAGTTCACGCCTCAGCTTCCATGTCCTCATCTGTGAAGTGGGGCTATTTATAGCAACGGACTTCATTTGAGAGTCAATGGAATAAAGTAACAACGCGTGTAGAGCTTACAACAGTTCCAAGCAAACTGCAAGAAACTGGGGAGGCTTGGCCGTCACTCTGTTTGTCACCCAGTGGCCATCATTGGTCCATTGTGTCCTCAGGGGGGTTGTACCCAACAAGGATTGGAAGCTGGGCTCTGTCCCTTGCTAGCCGTGTGAGCTTGGAATGACCACTGACCCTCCCGGAGGCTCCAACCCTGCAGCTGTGGAGTGGACTGTTACTGCCCATGATGTCTTAGGACTGTTCTGGGCCCAGGAGGGGTCAGTGGTGATGTCTGGTGATGTCAAGTGCGCCTCAGGGCGCAGCGGCCCTGCACCGACTGCCTGCCTCTGTTCAGGAGAGGGGCTGTGGGCTGTAGCTCTTGGCAACAGATCGCAGAAAGTGCCAAAGAGAGGGCCCGAGGGTGAATTCTAGGAACTGAAGTCAAGGGACCACGGTCCACAAAGTCCCTCCTGCCTGCTGACTGTCCCCGAAGCTTGTGCCGTGAGCTGGAGAAGGGGCTGTGAGGGCTGTAGGCGTGACTTGCGGCTCTTCCCGCGCTTACTGGGTGGCCTTGGTAGGTCGCTGAGCCTCTCTGCTCCCCCGAGGGAGGGGTAATTGTGCCCACCTTGCTGGGCAGCTGGAGAGAGTTAAATGAGGTAATGCACGCGGAGCACTTAGCCCGTCTGGCGGTGGTGGCCGCTAAGTGCTCTGCCAGCAGGATCGCTGCCCCTCCTGCCTCCTCGCTCTCTCCCCTCCATCCCTCCCTCCTCCAACCTGATGCACCATCGAGTGCGTCTCTCAGGCCGAACGCTTCAATATTTCTCTCTGGGAAAATGGGCTTTCAGCCCAGGAACATCTCCAGGGCCACAGCAAACAAGCATGGATGGCAGATGACTTGAAGAAAACCAGACCTGCCCTGTGCTGAGTCGCACCCCCCACCCCGTGCCCACCGCCCCTCCAGGAAGCGTGCCGTGCGCCGCGCCTGGCCCAGGCTGGGCCTTTGCTGCCCACCAGTCCAGGTCTTTATAGCATCCAGGGGCCCCTGAGGTATTGGCAGGAGCAGGGTGGCTTTCAAGCTGTTGCTGGCATTTTTACCTGCTCAGCCATAAAGCCCTGGAAAGCCATGAATCCGGGGATGAGTAGCTGCTTGCACAAGGCAGAGGCGGGGACTGGCACCTGTGTTTGTGCAGAGCTGACATTTCTGCACCCTTTCCGGGGTGGGGGTGGGGCTGGGGGTGCTGGGCCTCAAGTGGATAATCATGGGGGAGCATCTCAGGCTAAGTCTGGTGTCCCATCAGAACTTTGGAGGCTGGACTTCCCGGTTACCAGAGCAACCAGTATGTTTCCTGGGAAGGACACCACAGTGCTTTGGCTGCTACGATGCCCCCCCAGAATCCCCCAAATGATTCCCTGTGAAATTGTCCAGCTGGCAGCACCCTGCCTCCTCCTCGAGCCTGCTGCGATGATAGAAAATGAAATCTGCCCCTGACCTTGTGTCTTTCACCTCTTTTTAAAACATTCCACTGCAGTACAAGGACAGGTTTTGTTTTTTCGTATTTATCTTCCTCCCATGCCAGCTGGGGCTCCATGTCTTTCTCTCGTCTTGTTGACTGAAACCAGAAGGGAAAAGGACTTCCATGTCTTTTTTTTTTTCCCTTTCGTTCAGCTGTCAGAAAAAAATAAACAAGCAGGTTTATATTTGGAAAGCAGAGGGTCTCAGCCACCAGATCGCTATGTCCGGTGGAGGTCACAGCCTTGATGCCCCCACCTGCACGAGGGCTTGAAATTGGATCTGCAGATTTGCAGAAGGGTGGGGTGCTTGGAGCAGACCTGGCTCTACTTGAGTCTTAAATGCCACCAGAGGATCATGGGTGATCCCGCAGGGGCTGACAGCTCTGGGCCTTGAGAGAGATAGTTTTAGAAAAAAAAGTAGTTTGGAGTGACCAGGACCAGCCAAGGTCCATGCTGGGGTCCCTTTTACCCTTTGCAGACAGGACTCTAGGCTTCCTGATTGGCTAAGAAGGAGACCTAGGCAGGCTCGAGTCCAGGCCAGAGCCACTCCATGGCTTCCCATTGGGAGACAAAAGGGAAGAAAGGAGAAAAGATGTGAGCAACCCCTTGGGGACCCTGGGTGGTTCTGAGGGTCAGGCAGAGGAAGGGAAAGAACATGAGGGGATCTCCTTTCAAACCCCACTAGGACCTTCACCCTTTGGAGATGGCTGTCTCCCTGGCTGCCGAACTCCAAAGCTCTCCCTCCCTCCCTCCTTGCCCTCCCCTGGCCGGCTGCACTTCCTTCTACCCTGCCACTTTGTTTTGGTAATCTGAGCAGTTAATTTTTCACCTAAAAGTGACTCCCTGTTCCGTAAGTAATTTTAAACAAATTCTGTTCCCGTCCCTGCACTTCCAGGGGTGAAAAACATGAGCCAGCTGGGTTTTCTGCCGTCCTCGGCAGACTGGGCCGCAGGCATTGCCTCCTTAGGAGGCCGTGCACGGGCCCCGGGCTACTGCAGGTCTAGCATGCCACCTGGGCCTATGTGGATGGAGGCACAAGACTGGGCCAGAGTCCGAGGAAGCCTCTCCCACGGTCTCAAGCCCTTTCCGCCCCTGTTCTGCTTTTCCAATGGATCTCTCCTTTTGATTCCTAAAACCCTGTCACATCTTGCTATTAGCATGAGGCTCTCAGAGTGTAGAGTAAACTAATGAATTACAGCATGATTACACAGCACATAATTAACTTTGTAATTAATATGCAACTGCCACTTAAGCTAAAACACTGCTTATAGAGACGTACGGCAATAGTAAATCACAGGTCAGAAATAGCACTTTGGAATTTTGAAAAGAATGAACGTAAGCACAGAATCACTTAAAGGCAGCAGGGCAAGTTAATTAAAAAGCAGATGAGTTGTAAGGTCCTGTTCCCTTTCAATACCTTCTCCTTTAAGAAAGACTTCCATAGCTGTGTGTGGTGGTGCATGTCTGTAATCCCAGCACTCTGGGAGGCCGAGGCAAGAAGAGCTCAAATTTAAGCCCAATCTGGGCAATTTGGTGATTTAGTGAGACCCTATTTCAAAATAAAAGGCTAATAGTATAGAACAGTGCAGTATAGGTTCGATTCCAAGGAAGGCAGGCAGGCCCCTAGCCAGGTCTGGCCTAAAGGGTGCTGCACATGTGGTTTCATTTCTAAAATAAGACAGGTCTTCCTTGCCCAGCCCCTGCTAGCAGGTGGGACAGCTTGTCCGTCCGCCCCTGGATCACAGGCTTTGGGAATCAAGAGATGCCCTGTGCCTTTTTGTCCCCTGTCATCTTCACGCAGACCCTACTTCTTCCCCCAAAGCCAGAGTAGAGGAGCCTTCAAAGTTCCATCCCAGCAGCTCATTGCCCAACTGTGTGGCTTTCTTGTTAGTCACAGACCCTCTCTGACCCTCTGGCCATAGGCCTGGGCATGGAGGCCCACCCCCATGTGAGAATGTGGTGCAGAGACATATGTATGCAGCACTGTGCACTGTCACCAAGTCCCCAGTGGATGGGCTACTGGGCACTGAAGTCGCACTGACCACCAGGGTTTGAATTCAAGCGTTGGCTTTCGGGTAGCATCTCACTCTGTCATTAGGCGACCTCGACTTAACTTGCAGCAGTTCCTCCTGCCTCAGCCTCTCGAATGTTGGGATTACAGGCTTGTGGGCCACTGCACAGGGCCACTCTTGGCTTTCTCCGATCTCCGCAAGCTTGAAGGTCCTTAATTATTTTCAGCCTTCCTTTTCCTGTCAGGAGATGGTGCTAATTGTTATAAGTCGCAGAAGAGGCTCACCATGGGGAGGGCTCACCGTGGGGCCCTGCGGCAGCAGATAAGGAGGGCTACACCTGTGCTCATTATTATTCATAATTACCAGGGGAGGTGTCAGCTGGGCTGTGGAGGACTGCCTATCTCTGTGGAAACAGAGACAGCGCTGGCAACCTGGACCACCTGGGTCCCTTGGGCCACTGTGCCCTGTGCTCCTGGCCACGGAATGCTGTTCTTGTGTCGGGAGCGGTCAGTATCCTCAGCCTCCACCAGCTCCTCCAATTATCCCCACACTCACCTTTGCCCTATTGGGAGGTGGCCTGGGCCCCCACCCTTGCAATCTCATCTGGGCTGGGAGATGTGGGGGTGCCAGGCCTCCCTAAGGGGGCAGTGAAGGCAGACACATCCTGGGTCTAAGCTCTAGGATCCAGGACTCCCTCTTCTCCTGGTTTCTCCTCCCAAGGATTGTCTGGGGATCTGGGGCAGCCAGAGCCTTGGTGAGAGCTGGGAATTTCCCTGCCGGGACCCCTCCTCGCACGCCTAGCAACAATCCTTGGCTTTGTACCCCATGAAGCCTCCATTGTTTTTTTGAGACAGGGTCTCACTATGCAGTTCAGGCTGGCCTTAAGCTCACTTTGTAGCTCAGGCTGGTCTCGAACTCACAGCAATCCTCCTGCCTCAGCCTCCCTAGTGCTGGGATTACAGGCCTGCGCCACCACGCCCAGCCTGAAGCCTCCATTTAGGTTGGCATTTCTCCAAATGACTTACAGAAGAAGTGGATCTTTTTCATAGTTTGGTATAGGATCTCACTACACAGCTTGGACTCATAGTGATGCTCCTGTCTCAGCCTCCTCAGTGCTGGGATTCCTGGCATGCACCACCTTGTACACTCTCAGTGGCTGGCTCAGTGTGCCCAGGGTGGGGACAGGGATTGAAACCCTGTCCTTGCACTTGCCTGACCTGGTGCTTAGAACAAATCTTAAGACGTGTTCTATGAAAGTTGTCTCATGCCCCCTTAACTTTGGGAAGAGGCCAACATTTGAAGGCAGCCTTCCCAGCAGAACAGGCCTGGGCAGGTGGCATTGGTCTCCCTGCCAGGAGCCTTTCTTCAGGGAGGGAACCGTGATACTTCAGGCCACAGTGTCGCCTCTCTGGCCTGCAGGGCACAGTTCACCTCGGCATCTGGGCTGTCACAGAGGGCCTCATGTGCTCAAAGCCCCTGGCCTGGCCCTCGTCCCCGCTGAGCAGGCTTCACCAGGAGCCTGGCTGGTGGGCACACACAGGTCCCCTTCGCGTCATCAATCCTGGCCACTCTTATCCTCAGAGGCCCCTGGGGAAGGGACAGCAAGAGCCAGCGCCTGCCCCCTGTTGTGTTTTCCTGTCAGCTCCTGTCAGCATCCCAGAAACCATAAGGCTTAAAAGAAATAGGTTTAAAAACTAGTTTTTGGTTTGGTTTGAAAATCCTTAGCATAGGGGGTGGTCAACCCCGAAACACCAGTCTCTCTGCCTCTTTCTGTCTTCTGATGCAGAAGCCGAGAACTGGGGGGCGCCAACCAGGTCTCTGCTGGTGCTGCTGGGGATGATGACCCCATGTGTGGTCCATGCCCAGGGCTCTCAGATTCAAAAGGGTCCTGGCCTGACTCTGCAGAGAAAGCTCAAAATCAGGAGCTTGAGGCCTTCATATGGGTCTGCCTGCTGTTCAGGCTAAACAATCCCATCTCCCTTCAAAGATAGATCATCAGAGTCTTTAACCAGGGACTGGTACCAGATGGTTACAGCAGGCTGGGCAAAGGTGTGTGCAAAGGATTGGCTGGGCTTGTCTAGCCTCTGGGAGGGTGCACAGAGCAATTAGCCATGCCTGCCCTGAGCGCAGGTGGTGGCGCTGGTGGCTGCCATCTCTGTGCCCAGTGGTCCTTAAGGGTTTGTCCAGCTCTGTCATTCCCTGGGGAATGCTGTTGGCCCTGTCCTGCCCGGAGCTCCAGGAATGCCAAGCGGCTGGAGTTAGAGGTTGAGTAGAGAAGAACTAGTCAAAAGCACTTCCTTCTGCCGGGCGTGGTGGCGCAGGCCTGTAATCCCAGCACTCGGGAGGCTGAGGCAGGAGGATTGTTGTGAGTTCGAGACCAGCCTGAGCTACAAAGTGAGCTTAAGGCCAGCCTGAACTGCATAGTGAGACCCTGTCTCAAAAAGACCAAAAAAAAAAAAAAAAAAAGCACTTCCTTGCTGGAGATAGTGGCCCACACTTGTAATCCTAGCTGCTCTGGAGGCTAAGGCAGGAAAATCCAAAGTTAGAGGCTAGCCTGAGTAACTGATTGAAACCCTGACTCAGAAAGTAATATACAACAGAGAGGCCTGGGAAGGTAGCGTTAACACTGCCTATGTTCAAACTCCAGTCCCAGGGGTCAGGGAAACAGACCCACTTCCCATTCCTAGAGCCAGAGCTGCTCCAACATCCAAGGCTTCAGGGCCGAGTCTTGCCCCATCTCCAGCCTCGCCCCGCCTCGTGTTTGAGCCTCTGGAATAGCAGACAAAAACCTGAACACAGCCAGCAGGTGCTGTGCTAGTGCTGGTGGCCTGAGCCCACCTTGGACCTGTGTGTCAGGCCTGGCTGTCCACCTCGGCTGCAGAAACAGCCGCCGTCCCCACCCTTAGGGAGGCTGGGCCCAGGGAGAAAGCCTGTCCTGCTCCTGTGGAGACCATGAGGCACAAGGCATGGGCTCTGCTGTGAGGCCTGGTGCTGCCACTCCGTGCCGAGGTCACCCCGAGCAAGGCTTTCAGACCTCCGTGCCTTGCCTCTTGGTCAGTAGCAGAGTAGCGTGCACCACGGCGCTGTGGAGTTGCACGTCTCAAGTGAGCTGACCTGGAGTCTCGCATCTGGCTTACTTTCTCCATTTGTCTTTCTGCTCTGAGGAGATAAACATGAGTGCAGTAGGATGGAAGGATGCCCAAGATGACCATCCAGGGCTAAGGCCAGCCCTCCAAGGGACAAGGCTGTCAGAGGAGCTAAAGTCAGGGAATGATGTGTGCCCAGAATATGGCGGGAGGGCTTGGCTTCCGGGCAGCAGCCCGGGCCTGCTGGGAATCCTGTGGCCCCAAGAGACCAGGTGCACCCAGTACAACCTGCCTAGCGTGCCCTGCCCAGCATGGCCAGGGTGGTGGCTGGTGCCTCTGTTGGGGTGAGGACAAAGGTGAGGACACCATTGAGGAGACAAACTCCAGCAGGTAGAAGGCCTCTACAGCCCCCAGCCAGAGGGCCTGGCTCCCAGACCCCCACCTACCAGGCCACCCTGTGTGCACAGCCAGCGCCCTGACCCACTGCCTGGACCCAGTGGGAAACAGCTGGTCCAGCAGCTGCTGCCCCCCACCCATGGCTCCTGTCCATCTGCCTTTCCTCCTGACTTCCCAAGGCAGAGCCCCAAAGTCAGAGTCACTCTCGTCCTCCTGTCTGCTCGGCCCCTACCCCTGCCTCTGCTTCCAGGGTGAGTGCTGAACAGGCTACTGAGGGTCAGGAGTGTACATCTGCCCAGCGGGGGGCCTGGGACAGGTCCTGCACCTCTAATTTAACTTCATTGTAAATACCATTCACGAAGTCACCTGTGATCATTGTCCTCATCCAGAAACCTCAGTAGGGAAATGTAAAAGGCTTGCTTGGTGACCAGCCGATGCCATGCGTGTCCTACCAGGGGCTCACGCGTCTCTTGGTGACTTTGGGTGGCGGGTCTCGCCACAGTCCCAGGATCCTTTGGTTTTGGCCGGGTCACCGGGCCTCCACCTTTGGCCACATTGTGTCATGTGCACATGTTCTGTCCAGCTGTCTATGTGTAGAATGAGCACCTGCTGGTTGCCAGGCTGCTTGACAGGCCCAGGGCAGGCTCGCCTGGGGCTCTGTCCAGCTTTTGGGGAGATGGAGGCAAAGATGGGAATGGGGACTGGGATGCAAGAGGCAGGGATGGAAGTGAATGGCTCCGCCGAGGCTGGCAGCTGAGTTAGCCCTGATGCACGGAGAGGACTGCATTCTCTGAGCTGATGTGCAAACATGACCATGGCCTTCAGAGCAAGGTCCCAGTCTGTGCAGCAGCCCTAGTGGACAGTAGGTACGTGGCACCCCCCTGGAGTGGTGGGAAGTGGGGCAGGCCAAGGAGGACCTGGAGGGTGCCGGCTCGGGCAGAGTAGCAGATCCTGGTGCCTGAGATGTGTGTCTTTCTCCCTGTCTGAAGCTGATCGGGGACTGACCAGCATGGGTCCAGGGGGCCCAGGATCTCCCTCAGCCAAGCTTCAGGTCCTGCCTGGATCCCTAGCCTTGGCCATGGCTGGGAGTGCAGCCTTTGCCTCCCCAAGGCTGTAGATAGAGTTCTGACACCACTCACCCCAGGGGACCCGAGCTGCAGATGTGCGCAGTGGTTGACTCATTTCTGCACACCGTTGCTCACACAGCTCCCTGGGGTCCCGCCACTTGCCTGTGCAAGCTGTCTCGAGATGTGTGTGCCTGCGTGCATCTGGGCCAGCGGCCCATGTGTGTACCGACCTGCTTGAAGTGCGCAGAGGGGTACGTAGGCGGGTGCTCTACACACACACCTGCACACACAGGCGTGCAAATGACTCCTGGGTATGTGTGTGTTCTGCATGCTGATGAGCTAGGGAGGCCTGAAACGTGTGTGCACTCACTCTGCTGTTGGCCACACCACCACCTCCCGGGAGGCTCCCAGCTAGCAGTCAGAGCTCCCTGAACTCCAGGGAGGAGCTGTCCCAGGTTCTTTGCTCCCTCACTCTTGGGAGCTGAGTGCCCTACTTAGAACAACCACTTTCTCTGTTCTCGCTCTGTCAAGGAGCATGCAGGAGAACTTGGTCCCCAGGCCCTGCAGCCTACGTGCCCAGTAGCACTAACTCCCTGGACTTTGCCAGGGGTAGGAAGTGCAGCCCCACCCCCACCCCCATGAGCCAACCCCCCATCACTTTCCAAAAGCTTCTGTACATGCAGTCAAGCCCAGTCAAGCTTAAGACACAGAGCTAAGTGCAGTGAGCCCAAGGGGTGTGTCCGTGGGCCCCTGGATCTGCTTAGCGGGGACAGTTTTGAAGCCAATGTCTTTTCCTGTCAAGGTGGAGTTTTCCAAACCGCTCACACTCAATACAGGAAGCCTCAGATGTGGAGTCTGATGGACTGCCAAAGGCCGACCTACATGTCCCTGTACAGGTGGGGAAACTGAGGCCCAGGGCTGTGCTCTGACAGAATAGGCTTCAGGGTCCTGAGCCAGGCTGAGTCACATGATGGCACCCACCGAGGGGCAGATAAGCAGCACCCAGGGAGCTGAGGCTGTAAGTGCAGGACAGTGAGCCACTAGGAGGTATCCCAGGCCTCCCTGGGTGCTGCTGGAGCTGTGAGGAGGATCTGAGAGGCTGGAAGGCCAGGCTGCGCCATCCAGAGCTCCCGTGGCCGAGGGCGACCTCTGCTGGCCACCAAGTGCCACCACCTCCCAGCCCCAGCCAGTGCATGCAGCTTGGGCAGAGAAGACCGTGGAAACCCAACTGGCTTTGTCAGAATGGGGAAAGCAAGAAGGATATCTCTTAGGGTCTGGTGACAGCTGCAGCCCAGCTGCTTCTCAGCTGTGTGTGCTTGGACCAGTCGTGTCACTGCCCTGGGCCTGCTGCCAGACCCCAGGTGGAAACAAACGCAGTGTCAGATTACTCCTCACAAGCTCCACTCTCCTGTCCTCATGCCTGACACCCCAGCCTTTAGAGCCTTGTCCTGTGTGCCATGGGGACCACGTCCCAGACCATGCATTCCTGGTGCCGATCACTGCACGTGTGGCCACCCCTCTCAGTTCAGCAGCATCAGCCCTTGTGGCCTCCTGATTCAGGGACACGTCCTGGGTGCAGAACACCCACAGGCCATGTTGTCTCCGCTCTGTGCTGCCGCTCCCTCGGCCCCCTGATCGCAGATGGCCCAAGCTGGCTGCCCCTCTTGTGATTCCTACAGCATGCAGCCTCGGGTTCAGAGAGCAGGAGGGACGCCACGGTCACCTTTTGCCAGGGGCAGCCCAAGAGTCGTTGAACCCAGAAGCCAGTTGAATTCAGTTCAGCTTTGGCCTGCAGAGAGGACTGCCCAGGAGTAGACACAGGGATCTGGATGGTTCTGAGCCTGCCTTGTGCTTTGCGTGCGCTCCGTCTCTGTCTCTGTCTCCATCTCCATCTCCGTCTCTCCAAGGGCTCACTGCATTCCATGCTGGCCTTCAGCTCTCACTGTGTATCCCAGGCTGGCTTTGAACTTGGAACTCTCCTACCTGTACCCCCCCTCCTCACCCCCTGTACTGGGATTGTAGCTGCATGCCCACCCCCAGATCAGCAGTTTGTCCACTAACGTGAGGCTTGGCCATCTGGTCAGGCAGCAACAGCAACCCTGAGCCCTCACTGGCCAGGAAGGTCTGGGTACTAAAGCTTGTGGACATGCTCCAGTCCTGCCTTCAGGCCATCCATTCTTGAGAAGGAGAATCCTGGGCCCTCTGGGCAATTAGCTTGTCCAGCAGTGCCCCCTGCTGGCTGCCTGGGCCCCATGGTTCCTTCTGCCTGTGGCCTGGAGACCCGCTGAGGCTCCCTGGCCAGTCGCTGAGCTGACCTGTCATAGGGGGTCTTTTGTTTGTTCTGTTTTCCCCTTAGCCATCCTGGAGACTGAGCCTAGGACCTTTGCCCTGTCTTACACCCTGGCCTTTCTTTTAACAATTTCAAGGAAGGGTCTTACCAAATCGTTGCATTTCTCAAGCTGAGTTCTACTTTGTAATCCCCCAGATGAGCCTCTCAAAGTGCAGGGACTACAGGCACCCCACTATCCTTGTCCGATGGGGAAACTGCACTCTGGATTGGGCCCCTGGCTGCATTGGGACATTGGGACGTTGGGATAGGTGTGGATGAGTGTGGACACACTGGCACTAGGGTAGGTCGACGACATACGAGGAAGCCAAGTATCAGGGAGAGAAGCGTGTGGTGAGCGTGGGAAAGATCAGCAGAGGTGGATTATGGATATTGGGCCCAACCTCTACCTTTCACCTCTTGCCAGAAAGCCCCTGGATAAAGCATTCTCAGAAGGACAAATGTATAAACAGCCTTCGCTTACCACTTCTGGTATGTTCTTTAAATGTGAAGGCACACGTGTATGGTGTGCAAATATCGAAGGTCCTTCTAGTAACCTGGAAACAGCTTCCGGTTCTGTCATATCAGGCTGGT
The DNA here is from genome assembly GCA_004027165.1 of Ctenomys sociabilis. NCBI lineage: Eukaryota > Metazoa > Chordata > Mammalia > Rodentia > Ctenomyidae > Ctenomys > Ctenomys sociabilis. Next base: position 20,937 of record PVKA01006716.1, on the reverse strand, counting down.
GAGGAGCCTGCCTGTGGATGGGACCTGGCCCCAGGAGCCCGTGTCACCCAAACAGGCCTGGCCCAGGACAACCGTTGGCAGGGCACTGGCATCGGACATTAGTGGGATAATTTCTTGCACCTCTGAGTACTGCACAACTGTTAGAAATTCAGAAGGCCCTCCTGGCCTGAGCTCTTCCAGGCCACAGGGACCGGGCAGCTCTTGAGCCTCATGTCCTCAGCCTCCAGGAACGTGAAAGAGAGAATGTGTTGCCCCATACCTAGGAGAGCCCCGTGAAGGGCACATCTGTTAACACGCAGGTGATGAGGGTAGGAGAGAGGCCACAGGCTACTGTCCAGCCCCACATTGGACTCACAAGTCTACAGCAGGAACATGGCCCCTGAGCAGTGGTGGGTGGGCATGCGCCACCTGGCACTGCTGCTGTGGTCTCCCTTGGTGGCCTGTGGTAGGGGGCTTTCTGGAACAGAGGCAGCCTCTTCCTGATGGTCTTGGCAATGGGAATAGAACCCCTCACCTGTCACTGGCTGTGAATCCAGATGGGCTCCAGGAGGGGGTGGGGCGTCTGTAACGGGACACACGCACGCACACGCATGCACACTCAGCTGTGACCACAAGCCTGGGCATGAGCTGCCACAGAGTTGCATTTGCAGTGCTGCCCTTTCTGCTGCCCTTAGCCAGGGCAGTCACCCCAGCTGTACTCCCCACGGAAATGGTCAGGGGCAAGAGGCCTTAGGGAGAGAGTCCTGGCCCTTCCAGTGTGGGAGCTGGGATCTGAGGAAGGCTGAATGGGGAACAGGTCTGGCCAATGACCTCTCCTCTCTCCACACAGGCTGGACGACGTTCATGGCTCTCGGGTAGAGCCCAGCGACACGGCCAGGATGAATTCTATGGACAGGCACATCCAGCAGACCAACGACCGACTGCAGTGTATCAAGCAGGTAGGGGCCTGCTTGCATTAGCAGGAGGGGCTAGGCAGGCTGTGGCAGGGACTGTGGGCTCAAGCCAGCCTCCAGACTCCCCGATCACCCGCCTGGTGAGAACAGGGATCAGCCAAATGCTAGAATCATACATGCCTGACTTGAATCCAGTCCCTTCCCTGCTGTGTGACTGTGGGTCAGTGTGCTGCCCTCTCTGGACTCTGCTGATGTGTTCTAGGCTAGGATGGGGTGCAGTGAAGTCCTACCTTGCCACCTCCCTTCCCTGACCTCAACACCCTGCCTCTGCCCCAGCTGTTGGTCAGTAAACATTATAAGAGAAGAAGAGAAAGTCCTGGAGAATCAATTTTAAAAAATTTATCATCGTTATTATTATTATATTATTATTATTATTGGATCTTGGATATCAGGTCTGGCTCCATAGTTTAGGTTGGCCTTGAACTCCCTATATAAGCTCACCATGGTCTTGAATTCAGTGATCTTGCTTCAGCCTCCTGAGTATTAGGATTATATGTATGCACCACCATGCCTGGCAGGTAAATTATTTTATAGCAAAGGGAGTGACAGATTGCAGGGAGTAGCCTAAAGTCACACAACCCCGCACTGTGGCACTGGAGCTGGAGGGCCGGAACGTCCTCTTGCTGCACACCAAGCACACTTGCAGTTCATTGGGTTCCCTACTCTGGATTGGTAGGAGGTGGGCCTGTCCAAGGGCGCCCCCAGTGGTGGCCGTGAAAAGCACACGCAGAGACTGGAGAGTCAGGAAAGGTGCAGGAGGCCCCAGAATGGGTCCTCAAGGCCCTGTGTGTCCCCAGAGAGTTCTCAGCTGGACACTGTTTCTCCCAGCCTCAGTTTCCCTATCTGTTAAATGGAGCCTATGGCCCTCCCTGATAGGTTGCTGGGAGATACTGTGGGTGACACACACCATCCAGCCCTGGCCTAAGGCAATTTGATGGCAGTGGTGACCTATCTATCCTCAGTGTCTCAGTGCATGTGGTTGTACAGCTCAGGGACCCTGCCTTTGGCTGAAAGCTGGGACAGCAGAGCCCCTGGACATCCCCTGAAGCTCTGAGGCTCCCTGTGTGGGGAGGAGCCCCTCGTGTCCTTGTGGTCCCTAGGCAGAGCCACCTCAGACACCCTCACAGCTCTGAGCAGAGGAGACTGAAGAAGATTTGTGACAGATGGAACTGGGCCCCCCAGCCCCAGGGACCCGTTCCTGCATGGTCGTGGGATACAATCCAGTCCCATCACGGCCTCTGCTCCCCAGCTGCACTGGCCATGACCCCAACCCCAGCAGCAGTCCTGTGCACAGCTCCTGACACCTGCTCTCTGCTTGGCTTTCCTGCCTGGAGACAGGGGCCCTTCTTGCCTGGGCCTCACCCTGCTGCAACCCTCAGTGCTGGGCACACAGCTCAGATCTACAGGCCCTCAGGGCTGTGTCCTCCTCCCCACACCTAGGAGCCACTCATCCATGCTTAAACCACCACATCCAAACTCACACCTGTGGTCCCAGCGCTCTGGGAGGCTGAGGCAGGAAAATTGTGTGTTGGAGCAACTTAAAGACTGACAAAGACCTTGTCTCAGAGTAAAACATGAAAAGGTATGGAGCTGTAGGCACAAAGGCCCAGGATCAAAAAGCACAAAGTTGCAATATCCCCTTGCATGACCTGTGGAAGGGGCATCAAGAGGGCTGGGTGCTGTGCAGTCGTGTTGGAGCCCCAGCTGCTTGCCTTGCAGGCACTCAGAGCCCTGTGTTCACGTGTGAACACAAGCAGGTTATCAGATTGCTCTAGTACTCCCTGCACCCTGCACCTCCCCTCCAGTTCCTCCTTCTGGTCATACATGCTGAGAGCACTGAGTCTGGCCCAGTGCAGGAAGGGGTTCAGGTATTTAGAATGAGTGTGGAGTAGGGTGGTCCCACAAACAGAGGTAGAAGGGAGTGGATGGGTGAGTAGATGAATGGACATCTGGGTGGCAGAGAAATGATGGATGGGACAATGGGTGGATGAGTGGAAGAGTGGGCAGCTAGATGACTCCTGGACGAATGGGTAGACAGGTAGGTAAATGAATGGGTGGTTGAGAGATAGATAAAGTAGCAAATGGATGAATGATTGGGTGGACGAGTGGGTAGATGGATGAGTGGATTGATCCATTTTTGATGGATAGATGGATAGATGGACACAGACAGATGCATGGATGGACAAACCATTAAATTCATAGATGGGTGCATACATGGGCAGCGGTGTGTGATGAATGTGTTGCTTCTCTGCTCTCACCTGCCAGGAGGGTCAGTAGCTGGAGGTTGTGCCTGCGTCCTCTGAGGGGTCATGGAGGTGGGTGGGCTTTCTGGTGAGGCACGGCATCCGCCATTGGGGCCTGTACCTCTGGTCCGGCCTGCGTTCCCATCCCAGAACAGGTTGCGCCTTCCCTGTCTCTGGGTTCCCTTGTGCAGTGGCCAGGTGGCTGACCTGGTGGACAGAGAGGCATCCCTGAGACAGGCAGCTGCCTCCCACCTTTCCTGCAGGACCACCCCGTGCCAGCCTTCAGGGCTCCAGAGGAGAGCAGGAGGCTGTTTCTACCCTCTCAGCACTCCAGAGAAGCCAGGATTAGAGGATCACACAGAGAAGGAATGGCTGTCCCCAGGCACCACTCTGTCACACACACTGTTTCTAACCTTGGCCCCAGCCCCACAAGCTGTCACCACCCCTTTGCAGACAGGCTCCAAAGCTCCGTGGTGCTCCCAGGGCTGCTTGCTGCAGAGGCTGAGGGGGTTGGGCTCAGGTGTGTCCTGCACATATTGTGAACCACTTGGACCCTCCGGGCACTGAAGCCACCTTGTAGTGGAAAGGAGAGATAAAGGCCAACGAGGAGGGTGCTCAGCGGGGACCCCAGAGCTGCTGTCCCTCCGCCCACGCAGTGTGTGCCAGGCGTATGCTGCATCTGTGGGGTTCATCTCCTGAGTAGGCTGGCAGGGCAGGGACAAGGATCACAGGCTGGCAAGGCGTGGCAGGCAGGCGTGGTGGTGCACACCTGGAATCTCAGCACTTGGGAGACCAAGGCAGAAGGATCACCATGAGTTCAAACCAGCCAGGGCTGCATAATGAGACCGAGACCAGCCTGGACTAGAGTGAGACTCTGTCTCAAAAAAATCAAACAGAAGGCCCTCCAGAACAACAGGGGTTCTGAGACTGGCTACCAAGAGGGGGCAGTGGCTGCCAGGAAGCAGACAGCATAGTGCTGAGAGAGCCACGTGCAGTGGCTGCTGACCCTGCTGATGAGCTGTGACATCGTGTGAATAAATGGAACAGCTTCGTTAGCGGGGAGCTAGTGGGCAGCAACTAGCCAGGTGCCAGCTGAGGGCCGAGTTCTAGCAGGGGACTCGGAGTGCAGAGGCCAGAAGTCCTCTCTCGTCTTGCTGGAGTTACAGGCAGGGCTGGAGTGCCACCTCTGCAGATAGCATCGCTGCATTGCTGTGCAGCTGTGCTCCAGGAGAGCCCCCCACTGGGAGGGGAACAACCCCACCCACCAGCCCGGGAAGGGGCTCCGCTGCTGCTGCTTGCCCACGCTCCTCTTTCTCACCTTTCTCTTTTTCCCCATTGGTTGTGGAGCCTCACACTCATGCATGGCACTTCTGACTGGTTTGAAACCTTGCCTTGGGGTCAGCCACAGTGTAGCAAGGGTCGTGGACCCTAGGGGCACAAGACAGAAATCCCCACCAGGATGTGGGCCGTTGTCCTCGTTTAGCAGAAGGGGTGCCAGAGCTGGCAGAGTTGAGGGGCTGGCCTAGGCCAGCAGGAGCTGCAGGGAATGGCTTCCATGACCCTGGCCCTGCCCTTCAGGAGCTCCTGCAGCACCCAAGCCCTCCTCTACCTTGGGGACTGCCTTGGTTCCAGGCTCACGCTTCAGGGACCTGGGTCATGGGCCCCAGGACCTGTCACTGTCCTGCAGCTGGGCCCCTGCCCCACATTCTGTCCTTGAGGACATCCTGCAGGGCCCCCAGGGGTATAGCCAGCCACATGCACTCCTGGGCCAACGTCCCAGCCCAGAATCCCAAGGGTAGCTGTACCATGCCCTGCAGCCCTGGGCAGCCATTCTACCTGCTGGCCTCACTACCCAGATCTGAGGGCCCCAAGTGTTGCCCAAGAAAAGGGTATGCAGAGCCACTCTCTTTTCCCTTCCCAGACCTCAAATAAAACTGGAAGGCCCGTGTGTTAGAATTCAGACTCCCCAACCAGAAAGGGATGCTTCCCTATAGTGCCTGAAGCCTACAGTCAGAAACAGGCAGGACCTGAGAGATCTGAGCCCAGGAATCTGGGGACACAAGGCCACACACCAAGCACAGCACAATGGGAACCCAGAGCTCCATGTGTCTGGTCCAGTCCCAGCAAGGGACTGGCCTGCCCCACTGTCCACCCTGAGCTGGTTCTGAACCCGGAGCTACGGAGGACAGGCCCCGGACTGGAAGGCAGACAGGAGGTGGCAGAGCTGTTCATCTCCAGGCCAGCCTGTCCTGGGCCAGGGGCAGCAGCCCCCACGTGTCAGGCAGACGCCCCTCCCTGCCAGAAGCCTGCAGGGCCCTCCTGGTCTCCAGAACGTGGGGGTGTCTTCTGCCACTGGCCTTCACGATAGCGCTACCATTGGGGAAAGGAGGACTGGAGAGGCTGCAGGATCCCAGAGGAGGCCCCTGCATGAGTCTCCTTCCCCAGTCCCCTGGGTGCTGTCCTGCAGGCCCCACTCAGAGCCTCACACTGCCTCTTCTTCCTCCCACAGCACTTACAGAACCCTGCCAACTTCCACAATGCCGCCACGGAGCTGCTGGACTGGTGTGGGGACCCACGTGCGTTCCAGCGGCCCTTCGAGCAGAGCCTGATGGGCTGCCTCACGGTGAGTGGCCACCCCAAGCACCCCTGTGAGGGACTAGGGTCCCCCTTGCTGCAGGAGGCAAGCGTAGCTCCCATGCTGGGAGCCAGGCCTCCATGCTAAGCAGAGCAGCAAACGCTGAGAAGGGTTTTTGACCATGTTTTGGCATGCATTCATCCACTTACTGAACATTTATTGAGCTCTCTTACTGTCATCCATCTGCTTGGGAAGCCTTTATTGAGCCCCTGTTACACCTGCCCGTCTAACCAAATAAACACTGACCAACCTGTGTTTATCGTGTGATCCCCTCTGCAAAACGAAACCCAGAGAACCAAGGATGAGAAACTCGGCTTGCCCAGGCCTGATGTCCTCGTAGCCTGGGTGTCTGATGCGTAAAGAGGTGACTGAGAAATTCACATACAAAACAAAGGGGGCACTGGCTGGGGAGATAGCTCAGCGGAATAAGCATCTGCCTGGCAATTGCAGTGACCCGGTTTCGATTCCCAATACATCATGCTGCCTGGACCCAGGAACCCCAGGTGTGCTGTGCAGGCCACTGAAACTGGATGTGGTGGTGCACACCTGTAATCCCAGCGCTGGGAAGACTTAGGAGGATCATGACAAGTCCAAGCTGCTTAGGGAGATCCTATACCAAATAAAGTTTTTTAAGAAAAAAGGGTGAGGAGAGAAGCATCCCTCAGCTGCCTGGGCCTGGTTGGGCATGGAGCGGCTGAGACATATGGAGACCGCGCAGGGCGTGCAAACTCCTCCTGATGTCCAAGAGCACAGGGCAGCGGGTGAGGCCCCGGGATGCGCCCCGAATTGGGGCCAGAGCTGGCAGCACACTTTACCAGGCTTCAGAGAGCTCCGTGGAAGGTGCTCACAGCTTGAGTGTGGCCCCTGCCTGTGGGCTACACTCCTAAGCCAGAGGACCCTCTTGCTGGCCTTGTGCCCATGCTGGATCTCAGGAAGAAGGGCCCTGGGAGAAGCCTGGGTGGCAGGAGCCGTGTCCAAGGGCACTGTGTTTCCTGCCAAGCTCCTGACAGGAGGCAGTGGTGAGAGCACCTTGGGCATTGCCCCAAAGCCTCCATCACAGGTGAGACTGAGCTGGCCCTGGGTGTGCCTCTCGCTGAGCTGGGCCCTGCAGAAGGTCGGCCTGCGCCCTTCCCCACTTTGTAAAGAATGCAGAGACTACTGACCCCTAGGCCCACAGCTTTGGGAGGGGCGGGGTTCCAGCCGAGGCTCATCTGCCTCCAAGCAGATGCTCTTGCTCCCTGGGATGCTGCAGCCCAGCCCACTGAGGGTCCCTGTGTATAGAAGCTGACACCATCTGGTGCCCTCAGGTCATCAGGCTGGATCAGGTGGCCACCTGCACGGCTGGATTTCCCATCCCCCAGCTCTCAGGAGCCTCTCCCCTCCCCCAACTGCCCTAATCCTCTTTGTGGGATCTGGGTTCATCCTAAGCCCCATGGACAGGGACAGATGTTACCCAAGGCTCCTTGTTCTCACCCTAGTTGCTAGCAGCTGCAGGGCAGGAGGAGGTGGGGACCATGCACATGTGGCCCCACAGGCCACCACTGTGCTGCCCCAAGCCTGGTGCTGCTTAGAACACAGGACTGGAGTCTCAGGCCAGCCTGGAAACAGTAACAGGCCCTGCCTCGCCCTGTGGCTAGGCCATTCAGTCAACAAACATTCCCCAAGTCCCTGCCTTGGGCCTGCTCTGCATCCACTGAAAGAGCTTCCCTTATAGTCAACAGAACCAAATAGGCCAGACCAGGTTTCGAAACCCGTGCTGACCTCCTTAGGAGGAGTGGGGAGGGTGCTTCAGACAGAAGGAACTGCAAGTGCAAAGGCCCTGAGGCCAGAGCTGGAGCTGGGGTGGGGTCAGCAGGAAGGGGAAGAAGGAAGTAGGAAGGGCACAGTTGCCTGTGGGCCCTTGCAGGAGAGCCCGGGCGGGCGTGAGCAGTGGCGGTAAGCAACGGGTGAGGGATGGGTTCCTGTGGGGCAGGAGCTGTGAGTGGGCTCACCCTTGGGTGGGAGGTGATGGCAGCTCTCTGGAGGGTGCCAGGGACAGCGACACAGGGTGCGCCCCCCCTGCCTCCCCTTGCCGGCCCGCCCTTGTGGCTGCTGCAGGTGCTTGTGAGGATCTCACCCTTGGCACCCAAGGTCGGTGGCAGGCCGGGAGTGTGTCACCACTCCACTTCTAGGAGGAGGCCAGGACCAGGAGCAGTGGCCCAGCCCGGGCCCTGCTGCCCCCCATGCCAGGCTCCCAGGAGCCCTGCTCTGCCCTGCAGGAGTCCCAGGTCCCTGTGATCCAGCCAGGTGGCAGGCTGGGCCCCACGTTACCCCAGTCCCCAGTGACCTTGAGGAACATGCTCCAGATCCTGCTGGATCTGCCTGGCTTTAAGGAGAGAGGTTAGAAAGCACTGAACCATGGGCGGCTTATGGGCACATTTTTGCCGCGGAGTCCAAAGCAGCTCAGGCATGGGGGACCACCAGCCACCCTCCCTCATGCCCTAGATGGCACTGGGAGCCCTCTCATCCCTCCCTCCTCCAGCAGCAGGGCCGAGCCACTGCTCTGGGTTCCTACTTATGGTGGCCATCAAGATCTCCTGCTGGAGTCCCCAAGGGAGGATGTCCTCAGCAACATGTCCAGGCAACAGAAAGGAGGCCCAGAGCCCAGCCAACACACTGGGTCCTGGCTGGTCATCCTGGCAAAGAGGTGTTTTGTACCTATTTCACGGAAGAGGAGACTGAGGCCTGGAAAGGTGAAGTAGAATAACCGGCAAGTGAGAATAGTAGACCCCAGCCTGATGCCTGACTTCAAAGCAGTCTCCAGTGCCTGCCTCCACCTCCACCCTCTCTGCACCCGCACGCTGAAGGAAGGTAGCAAGGTGGGAAATAAGGGTTCTGCCCTGAGGGACCAGAGGTTAGCTGTGTGGACAGAACTGGGGCCTAAGAAGAGTCAGCCCGCTGTGCCTCTGCAGAGACGGGGAACATCCTGACTCCTTTATGGAAGAGAAATCTGAGGTGCAGAGAGGTTAAGTCACTTCCCGTGGATTGCACAGCCTGGGGTGGAGCAAGATGGGAGCACGTGTGTGTCCTGGTTTTGCTCACTGCAGCCCCCTGCCCGGCCGCTCATCCCTTCTCAGGGCGGTGACTCTTCCAGGGGATGCGTGCGACTGGCTACCACAGGAACCCGAGCAGGTCTCCTCTCTCGTATCTGTATGGCATGAGAGAGAGACCCCTGACCTGTCGGTGCCCGGGGCCAGGGTATTGAGGGCGGGGTCCTCATCCCCCAGAGCCCCTCCAGACATCGTCTTTGGAACACTGTTGCTCATCCTGGCTGCCAGCCACAGCCCACTCACAGGACTTTCCTGGGGTCCTCAGCCTGGGTGACAGGAGCTAGAGTACAACGCTCCAAGTCACTTTGAGGCCGCCTGCTCCCCGCGTGGGGGGGCGTGGCCACCGCCTCATGTGTTTGTGGTCCCCGCCCTGCAGCCTGTGCACAGCCCCAGCCCCTCTTGCTCAACGCAACCAGTATTGTTCTTAAAACCAGAGCAACTGGATGAGCCAGAACTGGCCAAACCTTTGCCTTCCTGCCCTGACCCAGGTCCCCAGGGTCCTTCCTGGAGGTTGGGTGCTGTGGCCTTAACCCTTCAAGGATCAGTCAAGAGGTCCTGCTTTGGAGAAAGCCCAGGCTTTGCAGCCAGACTGCTTGGGACCCTCTGGTTTGCGGTGAGCAGGCTGCGGGCGGAGTTGCCCCTTAGCACCCTTCTCTGGAAAGGACCCCACCTGTGGGACCTGGCGTACACGTGTGGCAGAGGCACACTGAGCTCTCCTGCCTGGCAGCCCGAATTCTCCCCAAGGGCAGCCTCTGTACCTCATGGGTCCTGCCAAGGCTGCACATCTCTGCCCCTGGCGACCGCCCGAGGCCACCCCCAAACGCTCCAGAGGCACTGTCTGCGCCCTATGGCCTCGTGACCCCATCTTCCTTGGCCCTGCAGGCAGTAGCTGCCTGTGACCTTGAAGTCCTACACAGCCCAGCAAGTTAGAAACCTTGGTCTTTCTGCTTAAAGACCTCTCTTGGGGTGGCCCAGGGACTCGGGCACACACCAGGCCAGAGAGAGCTTGTGGGAAAGAAACGGGTGCATTCTAGATCAGGCTTCCGTTTGTAGCAGGGAAGCTGAGCGGACACTGCGGCGTGCCAGTGGCCCTGTCACACAGCCTGCCTCCGATGTCCCCTGGCACAGAGGGCCCCAGGAGAGGGGCCCCGGGCTCCTTCCTGGAACCCCTGCACGCTGGGTCTTCCCAACCCTGTTCAGCCTTCATCCCCTAAGTGTAGGCCCCTGAAGCTGGGAACAGAGCGGAGAGCCACTCTGAAAGGCCCAGGCCAGAGCTTCCGGTAGCCTTGAGCCCCTCAGAGGCTGCAGGCACCTCTGCAGCAGGTAGCCCCAGGACCTGCTGACTGCAGCCTCTCTTTCTCAGAGGCATGAGCTGCGCCACAGCGGGAGGCCTATCCCACTCAGCCGCGGCCAGTCCAGCTGCGCCGCTGTGCCGGGCGCCGCCTCTTCCCTGGGTCCTTCCTTCTTATTAAGGAAACCTAATTGGGCTGCCGTTAATGAGGAAGGCGGGCAGGAGGGAGCAGACCTGGCAGTCACAGGACACCTGGGAATGGGCACGGTCGGAGCGAAAGCCACATACGCCAGAGCCTCCAGAGCCCAGAGGGCCCCGGGAGCACCCCAGCCCCACAGTGCACCCCACTCGGGAGGGAACCTGACAGCCCGCCTGCTGGGGGTGGGCCCAGCCTCCGGGGACAAGGGCATGGGAGGCCCACTTGTGCCACTTCCAGACTCAGGCTGAGGACAGATGTTGGCTGAGCATCAGAGCCCTGCCTCTCGAGGGCATAGAGCCAAGTACAGAGCAGCGTCGGGCCCCGCCCAGCCAGGTCCCCTGTAGCAGTCCTGGGGAGGCTCTGTCCCATAGTGCTGTGTGACGCATGGGCTGTGGATGACAGGGACTGGACGTAGGGACCAGAGCCTGCTTTTTTTTTTTTTTTTTTTTGAGACAAGGTCACACTAGTTTATTCTGCCTTCAGCTTAGGCTGGCCTCCAACTCGTGATTTGCCTACTTCAGCCTGTCAAATGCTAGTAGTACAAGTACGCCACAGTACCCCACTGTTGTTATCATTATTATTATTATTATTATTATTATTATTATTATTATTATTATTATTGTGTGTGTGTGTGTGTTAGAAACAGGTTCATGCTGGTTTCCTTTTGAACTCACTCTGTAGCCCCAGTTGGCCTTCACCTTGTGGCGATCTTCTGGCCTCAGCATCCTGCATGCTGGGCTCGCAGGCATGAGCCACCACGCCTGGCTTACATTTCTAAAATGTAAGCACCCCACGAGGTGCTGAGGAATTAGAAGCAGCCAGGGGCAGCAAGCACCCCCACAGTGGTACTGTCAAACTCAGGACGGCAGGAAGAGTTCCTATAGCCCAGGACCTGGGATATACCTGACTCCCTGGATGGTCCTAAAGGCGGAGCCAGAGTGTCCCTAGCAGACCACCGCAAGGGGCTTGTGAGCCAGCCGAGTAGGATCCCAGTAGTGCCTGGCCTTGAGAGCCTGCCGTGGCCCACCCTGTGCGCCTGCTGCACCTGGGACCCGGGCTTGCTGGTGCTGAGGGTGCCATGTGCAGCAGCTCACCTACGCTTCCCCTGTGACAGGTGGTCAGTCGAGTGGCAGCCCAACAAGGCTTCGACCTGGACCTCGGCTACAGACTACTGGCCGTGTGTGCCGCAAACCGAGACAAGTTCACTCCCAAGTCTGCCGGTAAGTGTCTGCAGGGCACACTCGCAGGTGCCATCAGGAGGTGGGGAGTGGGATTGGACGCCCAACCGGGGCAGCCGCCACACTCGTGCCTCAGTTGATCTGTGTGTGTTGTATGTGTGAGCCTCCTTGAGGGATTCACCTGGCCGCTAGGGGCACTGCGGGGCCCCTGAGGGGCCCTGTGCTGTGGCAGGGGTGCGTCATCCGTTCCGTCACACAGTGAGCTATGGGCATTGCTCTGAGGTTGTCTCCCTTGGCCAGATGAGAAAACTGAGGCTCAAAGAAGCAGGAGAGCTATATCCTAGGGTCACAAGGCTGAACTCCAGGGTCAAGATTCTGGACCCTCATTCCTTCCTCACTGTGTTCATTCATTCATTCATTCATTTATTCATTCAAAAAAAATATTTAAAACAAAACACAAGAGCCAGGCATGGTGGCACGTGCCAGTAATCCCAGCACTGTGGAAGCTGAGACAGGACAATGACCTCAAATTTGAGGCCAGCCTGGGCTATATAATGAGTTCAAGGCCAGCCTGGACAACATAGCCAGACCATCCCAGACAACAACGAAAACCACACACGCACACAAAATTAAAACAAAAATGCATGACAGTGCATTCTGGGTTCCTAATACAGCCTGTTCTCCACTGCAGTTCTGTCATCGCGTAGAGTGTAGGGCTCACCCAGAGAGCCAGGCAGCCTTCTGTCTCATGAGCTTTAAGTACATTAATGATACGGTCTGACATTGGCCACCAGCCCCATCAGCTTGAAACCACACAGACCTGTGACCCATCTAGCCTTCTCAGTGTGTGGCCTCAGTGTTTCTCCTCAGTAAGGCACGCAAGGTCATGTGACCTGTCTTGCAGTGGTCCTCGTAACGTCTAGAAGTACATAAAGTGCTGAAACCGTGTATCTGGGTCTCGGGAGCATTTTTTTTTTTATTGATTGAAAACAAATAGTTGAAAAGGAAAAAAATGCAAAAACAGTAACACCCTGTGTGACAATAAATTAGACATTGTCTCCGAGCTCGCCGGTTCTTTGTAGCGTGTCTGGGGTGGGCTTCTGGAGTGGCCTATGGGACATCCCACAGGGCACATGCGTAAGTCCATTCTGAATGTGGTCTGTGCCCCCTGTCACGCGGGCTTCTGGCCCACGCTCCTGCCTTGTGCTGTACTTGGGAAAAGGCGTGCAAGGGCCTGGTGAGCCCAAGGCTGACCCCTTGCTGCTCTCGCCTGTGCTGGGATAGTGCCGTCGCACGGGACTGTTTGCCAGAAATCAGCCCTGGGACCTCACGGGACCGTGTGCACTCCTGGTGGGATTTGTTGTACTAATAATGCAGGTCAACAGGACTGAGACATGGTAAAAAATGTCAACTTATGAAAGAAACTCATCTCTTGTGTGCGTACGTTCTGTGCAGAAGCCAGCCAGGGCTGCAGTTCGGAGGAACCACACAGGCAGGGCCCTCCCTGGCTGCAGAAACCGAGGGTCTGGGGAGGGCTCTGCACAGTCTCCTCGTAAGGGATCAGATGGAGTCTGTCCTAGGCCTGCAGTCTCTACCATGGCAGCCATGGACCCCGTGTCAAAAGAATGAGCATACCTAGTCCCCATTTGTTAGGCTATAACAATGTGACCCCAGGCTAGAAGAAAGCTATTCATCAAATGATTGCAGGCATATATGTGCATGGCGCACACGTGTGTAAGTTGAGGCTGTGCTTAGCCCATGAAGGAAAAGTCAGGGATGTCATCAGGTGTTGGGGGGACCCGGAGCCACCCGGGTAGGTATCCAGAGGTCAGGAAATAGTTGAGTAGGTGAAGAGGAAGATAAGCTTCCTTCTCAGGTTGAAGGAGCAGCATATGCAAAGGTCCCAGGATGAAAGGTGAGCATGGCTTCATGTCGGAACTAAATTTTGCAGCCCAGAGGGGACACGTAGCCAAGGGGAGGCTGGCGCGCCCAGCAGTGATCAAACACACAGGGCCTGCCTTGAAGACTGCACTGCAGTCTTTGTCTTGAGTCTAAAGGAAGCATGCTTAAGCTTCTCAGTTTACAGACCTCTCCTGCTACCAAAAGAAAAGCCTGCATGTTGGCCTGGGTGATGGGGGCAGCTGGCAGATGCCTGGGAAGATCAGGGTGCACGACAAGGGCCGGTCTAGGAAGGCAGAAGTGGAGTTGGGAATGGGGGGGACAGGGAATCTAAGAGGCCAACGCAGGCGTAAGGTCACCGTGGTGGCAGGCTTCCGTAGTATGCGTGAGCCCTGAAGTTCTGTCCCTGCACAGCCAAGGGAGATAGAAGGCAAAGAGGAAGTGCCACCTGCTTCCTTTCAGAGGAGGAGGAGAGGCTGGGGCCCCTTACCCAGCAGCACGTGGGACTTGCCTGAGATCACAGTCTACACAGCAGCCTCCTAAGCTGGGCATAGAGAGGGCTGGCTCAGCCAGCTGTGTGACAAATTCCTCCAGGGCTGGCTGGGTCCTAAGCTGGAGCCTCTGTCCTGGCCCAGGGTCTGGGAGCACCTGGATCTGAGCAGCTCTCTCCAGCCAGGGCCCCACTGCCCTCCACGGGCCTCCCCATGCATTTCCCCTGAATCCTGAGTTTGGTGTGTCCTTCATCTCAGTAACCCACACTGGGCACCGCAAGATGTTGCCCCCAGCCTCCCCAGCAGCCCCCGCCCTCCAGAGTCAGCCGCCCTGTCCTCCCTCCCATCTCCCTCTCTGACCCAGCACCTACTCTGCCAGGCTCACCTGTCCCATCTTTCCTCTCCCTCTCCCCTGGCGGTCTCTGGCATCTTCTCCCTTGTGTGTCTCTTCCTTATTGCCCTTGTCCTTGTCCAGCTTCCTGCTCATCTCTGCCTTTCTGGGTTTCTCCCTGTGTGGGGGGCATGTAGTTGTACACACATGCATGCATGACTGTGTGTGTGTGGTATATGCTTGCTGGTCGTGGGGGATGTAGCCATGGAGTGTGTGGTGTATGTGTGTGGGTTGTCTGGTGTATCTGGCTGTGTGTGTGGTGTGTGTGCATGAGCATGTCTGGACGTGTTGGAGTTGGTGCGTACGGCTGTGTGGGGTCTCAGTTCTCACACATGCATGACTGGGTGCGTGACTTGGATATGTGTGAGTGTGTGTGGCAAGTGTGGCTGTGTGTGGTAGTGGTGTGTGTGTGTGTGTGTATGTGTGTGTGTGTGACTATGTGGTGTGTGGTTGTGTGGGATGCGGGCTTTGTATGTGGTGTGTGGTTGTGTGGGATGTGGGCTCTGGGCTCTGAGGCTGTGGAGTGTGTGGCTGTTCCCAGGCAGTGTGGGCAGGTGGGTGCATGCTGGCCAGGCCAGTGTGGCGCTGCCTGCCCTGCGCCTGTGTGCACGTGGGTGTCCCTCGCCTCTCCCTCCCTTCCTGCCCGCCCCCTCCTCGTCTGTTGCTGTGGGCTGGGGCCGGGAGGGCGATGAGATCACGGGGCGGAGAGGAGCTTTGTCAGGCGAGCTGGCTGCGCGGTGGCCATGCGCTCACGGAGCTGTGCTGGGCGGCGCAGGGCGGTGCCGTGTGTGCTGCGTGTGTGCACGAGAGCTGGAGCTGGGCGGTGCGGAGCGGAGCCCAGCCAGACCCCGCACGGAGCCGCGCTTGCAGGCGGCTCCACGTGGGGCCCTTGGTGCCCAGCCCCCAGCTCTTTGTTCTGTGCAGCCTTTAGCCTCTGCGCGCGCACGGGAGCAGGAGAGCGCGGGCGCAGGGAGCCGGCAGCCTCCGCCCCCTCAACTCCCCCGAAGGTCACCTGCCAAGCCCCTAGCACAGTGATGCTTCCCCACTTCTCCATAGCATGCCTATCCCGCTACCACATGCCAGCTCAGCGACTTGGCAGGCACTGCTGAAATGTCGGCTCTTCAGCGCCCAGCTGTCCACGCCTGCTGGCTAGGTGGGCGCAGAGCACCAGGCAGTGGCCGTCTCTGAGGTCCCTGGGAGCTTGTGTGAACCTCAGCCATGTCCCACACTTGAATAAATCTGTGCCCACTCACCTGGCCCCTCACAGCGGCCAGTGCATGTGGAAATAGAATTAGAGGTGCCAACATCCAGAAGTAGTGGGGAGCCAGACAGGGAGCACCCCCTCCAGGTCAAGTAGGACCCAGAGTTTTCTGTGTTTCTTAGTGCCCTGCCTGCCTCCCTGAGGCAGTGACAGCTGCATGTCATATGCCACTACTAATGGCCAGGTGGAAATGTGGACAGGTTGGGGAGGGCTGGGGCTTCCCAAACTGGAGCCCGAGGACCCTGCCCCTCCAAGTGGCTGCACCCTTAGGATCAGGCTGAGATGTGTCAGTCAAAGCTCCGAGTAGCTACCCTGGGCTGAATGTAGCCAGGTGGCTTAGACACTCTGGGAGATGGCACTGCCTTCGGGTGGCGACCTTGGGCTCCAGCTCTTCACAGTGACTCCCTCCCAGGACAAGGACCTGCCCTGCCCCCACCCTCCCTGTCCTCTTCTACGCCGGAGCCAGTCTGGCCACCCCCTGTTCTAAGCAAGTGGCTGGAGCGAAAGCCCACGGAAAGTGGCCCTCTGGTTCTGTCCCTGCATGTCTGCTCAGGTTGGTTCTCTGATGTGCCTGGGGGACTGAAACGAGCCCAGGGCCTGGCCACACTGGGAAGGAGCAAAGCAAGAGAGTGGGGGTCCCTGCCTCCCCATCTGCAGCCTGTGGCCCCTCAGTCACGGAGGCTTCTGCCGCGGCTTGTGCGGCAGCCCTGACAGATCCCCAGGGCCTTTGTCAGAGCCTTAGGCAGGGACAAAGACAGCCATCCAGGTCCTCTCTACCTTCCCTCCATAAGCCAGGGTAGAGCAGGGCACCAACCCTTCACTCTTAGGTCTTTGCAAACAAAGCTTGCCCACACCCAGCTGCATGTGGAGTTCCCAGACCCCTGTGGTGACGGGGACACCCTTGGTAGCCAGGCTCTCCCATAGCCGCTCTCCAGCTTTCTGCCTCCGCCCGCCCTGGAGCGTGCAGCCCTTCCCGTCACCAGGGAGGACAAATGGCCTCATTCAGGGACACCCTGCCAGAACTGTCTCTCTAAGACAAAGCCCTGCGCAGCTCTGCAGGCTGGAGCACCTTTTCAAGGCTGGAACAGACTTCCTCCCGGACGCCGCCCCACCCCCACCCCTGAGCACAGCGGCGGGGCTGGGATATGGGGGAGGGACAGGGCTTCCTTCCTGCTTCGGGGCCCCAGGAAAGGCTCTGGATTTCATCGATTTCTTCGCCAGGCCCCTGGGAGCTGACAGGCAGCCGGCTCTACGTGGTGAATGGAACCTGTGGTGCACTTGCCTGCTTCCTGCTGCTGGGAGCTCCCATCACCAAGCCCATTTTCAGAAGGGGGAAACTGAGGCTCAGAAAGGGAGACAGAAGTGGGTCACATGGTCCTGGGCCAGGACTTGCTTGTGGGAGGCTGGGTCTGAAGCCTCTCTCCTCAGTGACCTTGAATGACTCAGCAGGGCAGGTTGTCCTGAGGCAGCGTCCCTGGCTTCCAGAGCTCCCTGAGGGACGAGGCCTGGGATCGGGTGGCCTGGCCCTGCTCTTGGAGAAGAGGGACAGTGGGAGGGGCTTTGCGGACACAATGTTCCAGAGCCAAGAACTGGAGAGAGGGCAGGTCTTTCGCATGGTCCCTAGAGGGGAGGGTGCGCCGTGGGGTGGCGGGAGTGGAACCCGGAATGAGGAGGCTGCTTGGAAACAGCCCTCTGGCCCAGGAAAAGGGGCTGAGCCTTAACAAACCCTAGGGGGAAACGCTGGGTTCCAGTAATGTTAACTTTTTCAGTCAGTGACAAAATACTGATACCTCAGCCAGGCTCAGAAACAAAAGACAGAAGCAGGATCCAGCTTAGAAGTAGTGAATCTTTGGGGGTGGGAGGGGGTGCCACTGTTTATTTCCACACTTTCTGCAGGGGACATGGATGGTTGGTGACAGGACCTGCGAGGCTCAGTGTGGATTTCTTCCCAGCCTGGTTGGGGTTTGCAGGCTGGGTGGGAGGAGGAGAGCCCTGTCTCCTGGCTGGCTCAGCAGTTTCTCCGGTTCCCAGAGAGCCTGGGGACAGGCCTCTGCATGTCAGAGGCCACTCTTCCCTTTCTCCCTCTCATCTGCGGGGCTAGCTCATCGCTGGCACAACCCCTGCCACTGCCACCTCAGTGTGCCCCACAGAGCCTGTGTGCAGGGTACACGGCTGCAGCACATCTGCTTCCCAGCCCAGCCCAGCGGTGGTGGGCGTATAAGGAGAGGAGGAAAGAGGTCTGGGGGCCTGATGCACACAGGAGGCACAGAGCCCTCCTGAAATGGACCTGCTCCTCTTCTCTGGACCCTCAGCACCCCCAGTCCAGAGTCTGGCTGTGAGTGGTACAGGGGTCTGCAGAGTAGAGGCTGCGGGTTAGGAAGCCGAATGGTGGAGAAGCTAGGCTCTGTGTCTGAAACACGTGCCCCAGATGGAAATCCTGCAGGGAAACCCCCAGGCACCTCACTTCTCTAGGAGGCTCCCAGAAAACCCCACAGGGAAGAAGGAAGCCACTGGAAAAGCACAGCTGTACCCGCAATCCCTGCCTGTTGTGGACACCTGGACTCTTCCTGCTGGGACCCGTGCTTGCTCAGTACTGTTTCTCCTCGTCCTTGCCACAGAGGGGAACCAACCTTCCAGCCTCCAGCCAGCTAGCTCCATGTGAGGGCAGAACGCGGCAGTAGAGGGCGCAGCAGGCAGATGGGGTGTGTTTGGGGCAGTTCCAGCACCGGGGGTTCAGTCACTAAAGCCCCTCAGCTGGATGACCACCCGCTCAGGTTGCCATTGCCTTCCTCCTTTGGACTTGCATGTGGGGAATTGTGAAAGGAAATTGCACAGCCCTGCGTAACCGATGAACAGTCACAGGAAAGGTTTGTGTGGCTTTGGCCGAGTCTGAATGCAGCAACAGGTACCTGACCTCAGGCATTTCTCTATAGTCATGGATGGTGGCACTGGGCTTAGAAAAGACTTAAAATGAACACCGAGGGTCCCATCTTGCTGTACTTCTCAGCATCCCCAAGGTGGGAAGCCAACTGATGGAGTAGTGGGCTTTTCACTGGGACTCTGAACCCCCTAAGCCATCCTGTAGGCAACGAGGACAGACCCAAAGGGGTGTGCAGGACGAGGCTGGGCCCTACCCAGCATGACCTTCTCCCTCCTTCCCTGGCATCCGGACCACTTCAAGGCTATGGGCAAGTGCTGAACTCATGGGTGTCAAAAGCTTCCCAAAGTGAAAACTAGGTTTGCCTTTTTGGAGATAGAGTCTCATTGTGTCGTACAGGCTGGCCTTGAATTCACAGCAGCCCTCCTGCCTCAGCCTCCTAGGTGCTGAGATTCCAGGTGTGCGTGCAGCCATGCCTGGCTGTGGTTTTAAGAAGTTTTAAGGGCGAGAATGGTTGGCTTCTAGCGCCAGATCTTTGAGTACAGGACCACAAATACAGATGCGAAGAGTGCATGCACCATCCTTGTTCTTAAGGTGTGAAATAAATGAATGTTTCCAGGCAAGGGGGACACCCAGAATTGCTCCCCCAGCAACACCCAGCATCCCAGCCCTGAATGATCTCAGCAGGTCCCTTCCTACTTGGAGAAAGAAGCTGAGGCCCGGGGAGTGGGCAAGTGGCCTGGTAGGACCGGAAGTCAGACAAGGTATCTGGCCAGGCCATCCCGGCCCCCTGGAGGTGACCAGGAATCCAAGTGTGGCTGAGTAGCTGAAACAGCAGACCTGGAAGGGCAGGGACACAGTACTGCGGAGCTGTGGGCAGCATGCCACATTCTGGACCTGCCCCCAGCTGCCCAACCCAAAAGAACATTCGAGACAGAGGTGCTGCCAGAACAGCACCCCTTCCAGCACCCCAGGGTGCCCCGAGGACGCCGCATGTTAATAAAGCCATCAGCGGCAATTAATTCTGCAGAGGAAAAAGCCAGGTAAGAGGATTAAAGAAGCCAGAGCTTTGGTTTTAAGATGCAGCTTAGCATTCTCGCCCCCAGAGCAGGGATTTCAGGGGATTCCAGGGTGTGAGAATGAAACCGAGCAGGGCCCTGACAGGAAGTGGGCGAACTGGAGATGGAGCCTTTTTAGCAAGCACTGCAAACCTCAGCCTTGGGACAGTTTCCGCGTCAGGCAGACTGGCACTCGCGACAGTGCAGTTATTATCGATCTTGCCCGTGCAGACTTACAGGGTGCAGGCAGAACAAAGAAGAGCAGTGTCAGGATTAGGAAAGGGTCTGATTTCTGTCCCTTTTGGTCCTGGTACGGCACACATTCAGTCCGCAAGCATAAACCCGCACTTTGCACATCACAATCCCTCTTATTCGTGTGCACCCCATTTTACAGGTGAGAAAACGGAGGTTTAGGTAAGATGATGCCATTGGGCTAAGGTAACCTGGCTAAAAAGACCCAAAACTGTGATGGAAGCAAGAATCATATGTGACCCACAAAGCTATCGTCTGACCTCTGTGGTCTAGGCATGAGTTAACAGGAAGTCCTGGGAAAGACCTGGTAAAATCCAACCAGTTTGCAAGTGGTGATGTTTAGTGTGTGCCAGTGACTTGTCCCAGTGGGTTAAGTGACACATTTCCCATCTTTGAACTCATTTGACCTTCAAAGTCCCATGGACAGTGAGCAGAGCCTGGTTTCCCCGATTTTACATGCTCTTTGCAGAAGTTGTATAGCTGTTTCTCGGAGAAGAGCAGTAGTTACACATGAGCCCACAGGAACAGGCTCTCTGACTCCAAATCCCACCCAGCCCCTGGTTTGCCAGCTGCGTAGTCCTGGAAGCATCACCCACCCACGTGTGACATGGGATACTCACTTGATAATGGGAGTTCTATTTGCTCATTTGTTTTGAAACAGGAGCTTGCTTGCATTCAGTTTGGCCATGAATTTGTGGTGAGCCTCCTGCCTCAGCCTCCCAAGTCCTGGGATCACGAATGTGCTGCTGTACCAAGTGAGCCCACAGCGCTTAGAGCAGGACCTGGTGTTGGCTAATTGCCTTGCGCGTACTAGCGGTTTATCCCAGACGTGCTGGTGTTCACCTCTGGGCTGCCACCCGCACATGGGAGTGAAGCAAACCCTTGGGTCTGGAGAAGGGGGATCCTGTTTATAACTAGGGTCAGGGTGAATGCCAGCTGCACCCTGCTCCAGCAAGGCAGGAGGTAAGGAGAACCCATTTTCTAGTCTAGGAAACAGCCCCTCCTGGGGCTCCAGGACCAGCAGTCCTCAGCTGTACCTACAACAGAGTCAGTCAGGACAGGTGGTGGTGACACATGCCTGCCATCCCAGGATGAGGTAGATAGGCAGGGTGGATGGAT